>PNEQ01000380.1:47988-91042 GCA_003012365.1 Medauroidea extradentata
CGGACATAACAGAAAATTTTAAAATTGCATTTTTTTCTGCAAAGTGTCTCTAGGCCCCGACTTCCGTAGCATTTTGCGGGAAATTAATTAACGTAATAATGTAAACATAAATTGATATCAGTAGCCAGACGTCACACTGCTGAGCGGTAGATATGACTGACCCTTGTCCCCAAAAAAATGAGAAAATCGAGATTCCGAGGGTCTTCTCTCGATCGAATAGCCCGACTCCCGTAGCATTTAACGGAAAAATAACGCAAGTGATAGTTGAAATATAAATTTAGATCAAAAGAACACAGCTAAACAATATATATGACCAATACTTTTCCTAAAATAATGAGAAAATCGAGATTCCCAGTGTCTTCTCTCGAGCGAATAGACCGACTTCCGTAATATTTAATGGAAAAATATCGCAAGTGATAGTTGAAATATAAATTTATATCAATAGGCAGACGTCTTACGATCAAAATAACACCGCTAAACAATAGATACGATCGATCTTTGTCCTAAAAAAAGAGAAAACCGAGCTGTCGAGTGCCTTCTCACGAGCGAATAGCCCGATTTGCGTAGTGTTTAATGAAAAAAAAAGTAGGCATTCCTTACTAGCCTTTGTAAATTATTCACTAAAGAAAGAAGGAATAAGCGGATGTATTTATTCATTGCGCAGTTTTATATAACTTAACGTAAAAACATTCCCTTGACGTTGTTGAATTTTACGAGAACGTAGATACTAGTAGAGTGCAGAGCGGACAGATAGCGCAACTGTACGAACGTTCACAAGATGGCAGATAGATAGCGGCACCGTAGCATATACCGACGTTCCAAAAACGCCATTTTGTGGCATTCTTACCTATAATCGTCGAGAATTACATGTATAAGTGATTGAAAATAATCACTTTTACAGTCAGTATATGCAGTAAAAATAAATTAGGAGTTCCGCGATTAGGTAATACACGAACGTCTATTTATTTTCCAAGTTCGACATACCCGGAGACAAATGTTTCTACACTTGGAAAATAGGTAGCGCTATTATCGTGCTCACTTGTGAAACGCAGGTTTTACGACACGCAGTAACGCATTGTTTAAGCAAATTATGTGCCAAGTTAATTGTTTTAAGTACGTACGGTGTTAACGCAATAAAGAAAAATATCACGCTATTATTTATAGGGTTCGTGTAAAAAAGTAAACTCATTCGGCGCGAGACGAGAGATATAAGACATCATGAAACAGCCTAGAAGGAGGCTGTACTAGGCCTATAGTTAAATGAGCAATATGCGCATGCGCTGTAACTTTGTGTCTATAGTATGACCTCGATATAGATCCTAATACGTCGTAGTTGGAGACAGGCCGGCCGGTTTGGCACAGACGGCGCTGCCGCCGCCGCGCGGTTTTCAAACTGTCACTGCCGCATTTTTTAACAGATTTTCGCAATTTTTGTTTTATTTTTAATATTGTGACATACCAGGTAATAACTGCAACTCTACAATTCATATTTTAATGCCGTGAATTAGATACAGTATGTTTTATTCATTGTCAATGTAATTCCTAACAATTTTTTTTGTCATATAATTTTGTTATTTTTGAGGGTTCCTGAGATTGTATTCGTAGAATCGCTACCTTCGTTAAATCCAGGGTTCGTAAAATCGGGGGTCTAGTCTATTACGTTGCTGATTTTTCTTTTTGCATAGTAAATTATGCCAATGCAATAACATAATTTTAGATGTGTGCTGGCACCTAGTTTTTTAGTATCCCAACCTTTTTTACTGATATAAATTTTTCCTCTACTTGCCATCATAAGGAAATTTATGTTTGATAGACGTTATTTGTAGTAAGCTGTACACTGCTCTGCTAGGAAATTTTAAAGGAGATTGAGAATAACACCCTGCTACCCCACAACCCTCGCCAACCATTAGTGTCAAGTGTTATCTCTACATGTGTCATCTAGACTGAGCCGAAACGGTGCTGGCACTAACAATTGGAATTTAATCTTTCATCGGGCTCCACATATTTTTTTACACCTCAAAGATTACATATGGACAATAGAAGTTTCGGATTTCAGAATTACGGATACAATATACTCCACTGTACTATATTAGGATGTCTGTTTCCAATGGTCAACCATGGATAAAATTAGGTTAAGTACACATCTGTTGGAAAACAATAATTATTAATACATAATTTAAGACAAATGCACACAACAAACTAGAATAGTCATTCAATGTACAGGTGCTACATTAAGGTATGAAAATTTTTTTCATTTGATTTTTTATTTTATTACATCATCACAGATGTGAAATGTCGAACAAATGTATGAGTAAAAAAAAAAAAAAAAACTCACGTGTCTAAAAAATAAGATGACCCAAGGTTTTGGAATGTAAAAATTGAAATAAAACATAGTCTTATATTCAGGTAAATACAGTATTTTATAGCTGAGACTCACAAAATTATTTATAATAAATTTTATTGAGATGTTTTAATTTTTTGTGTAATTTTTAAAAAATGTTTTCAAGCAATTAAAAAAATTTTTTTTTACTGTTCCTTAAAATAGCTGAATGGAATTGTTGCCTTGCGAAATCTAGTACTTGTAAATTTGGTGTTTTGGTCTTTTTGCCTCCATAATTGTAAACAATTTTAAGAGATGTGCAGTTTTGCCAAGCCAATTGTCTATATATGAACACCTACAAAGTAAAAATGAAATTTAAAAAATTTGTCGTAATTTGAAATTTAGACATCTTAACAAAGAATCTATGCCCGAAACCATAACACCCTCTCATTGCTGAAAAGAAAAAATTTAAACAGTGCACAGTGTAATTGCTAACTAGTTGATTTCCTCAAGCTCCACATGGTTAGCCAACAAACTGATGAAAAATATATACATTTACTTTCAAGTACAGACTTTTTTCAATAAAATAATGTCCTGTATGAAAAAATTCTCTCTCGTTTTCACAAAGAAAGTTTTAAAATTTTGTGCAACATATGTATACAGGTGTCTGTACATCCTGTACATATTGTTGGTCCTTCTCGTGCTAGTCTAGGTGGCAGCAGGTGCTGCTACAGCAAACTGTAGCTGCATAAATATTATTAGTTTGTATTTGAATGTGCCATTGCCACACTGGCTGGCCTACATGTGTTGAACTCTGTAGTATTATGCTGGACAACAACATGTGTATCTGTGTAATTGATGATGGTGACGTGTTGAGTCCTTGACGGCAACAATACCTCTCATCCTAATTCAGTTGCTTTTACAGTCAAGTTAGCCACTCGCGAGGATAATTGGGAAACGTCAGGAGTTTCACCACCACCTGGAATTATCAGGGAAATTTTTGGGATTTTCCCCTTCAAACCAGGACGTTTTATATCGATCAAATTAACTTTTGCAAAAATTGTAAGGTGTCTACAGACTGGGGAAAACAAGATTTGTGCAGGAGTTACAATGTCCATAAATAAAAAGAATGAGTGATTTGTCCTGTGACCTTGGTAGCTGGCCAGCACGCACCATTGAAACCTCGAGTGATACTGAAGGCAGTCGCTGGGCCATAACATATGTATGCGTCTTGTGGGGCCTTGCCAGCGCTCACCGGTGAAGCAGAAGCGGCAGCAGTAGACACTTGTGCGCAGTTCTTCTCTAGCTGCCGTCTGCGACGGTAGAGTATTTTTTCATGCATAGTGCTAATGCGGCACGCCATTTCACCGTGAGTTTACTCTCAATGATGTTAAAATTTGTCTGGCTGTGGATTCTTCTCAGTACAATGGCAGACTTGCCAACTTTTACGATTTATTCATAAAATGTACGGAAATGATAGGGCTTTTACGATTTTACGGGTACCTATAAAATTCTTCGAATTTTTAGATGTTCTGCGATTAGATGCACGTTTTTTTAAAGTCAGAAGTAGCGAAATCTGTTTCACTCGGTTCTACCAACATAAACTGCAGTTCTAATCAGGTTTCATTCCAATGACTTGTTCTAATGACCGTAAATTAAGTTTTTGGTGGAAATTCAACAGTTGGTCACAATAAGTCGAACCAACCAATGAAAAAATTACAGTTGGAAGCCAATCAGTAGATTTCTTCTATAGGCAGTTTCAAATGGCGAAGTGCACGTGGGATTTGTTTAGAGTTCTCCTGACGGAGTCACTAGATTCTTCGCACTTGGAAGCTTTTGATTTTGACGATGAAACACTATTCTGCAGCCCTTTTAATACGAATCATGCATATGGATACTGTTACTACGTGTCAAAGTCTGAAGTTAGAAATGCGTGGCGGTTTTGAGAGAACGCTTAACCCATTCATACAAACAACATAATACGTATTTGAAGCAAAATATGTCTGTGAAGCTTACGTAGAAGAATTTCACTCTGAGTGAAATTCGTGTTTATTATTATTTGTGAAGTTTGAGAGTTATAAACATATTTATCCCCTAATAAATTTATAAAACATGGTGTTACCAAGGGTAACTCACCTTATTTAAAACAAACGTTAAATCCCGTACTTTGCAGTGAAACTGATTTTCCTTTAGCATCGTTACCAGTGTGTAATATATATTTATGTTTTTGTGATGCCTGGCTTATTTCATAACATAATTGTAGGTTTTGTGTGTCAATAAGTTAGGAAGTTTTCGGAGCTGGGAATAAAAAGTAGGGCTTGTATTATAAGAAACATAACAAACACCTGCGATAATATTTTGACTGGAAAAGCAGCAGCAAAATTTATTATGTATAGTCACATTTTTATGTCACTGTAACATTATAAAAACCATTATGTTTGTGTATCATAGTTTGATATTTTTCTTTGTAGTAAATGCAATACAGTTTTTATCTGTTCAAATAATTGCATAGGCATTAAACACAATTATAAGACGCACAAGTTTCAAGGAATGGGAAAAACATTTACTACAATATGATTTTGCAGACGGTTTTAAATGGGTCTGTTTATGTGTATACTTATTTAGAAAGGTTTCAAGAAATTCCTGGAACTATAAACTTTTTAAAGTTTAATAAATTTGCATAAATCTGGTTGAAACGTGAGAGTAATGAATTTTGACACAAAATTGCCGCTTGCAATTTACTCTAAAATTTTACATTTAGTAGTTGTTTTACTAATTCTTTTTTCGAAAAGTTGGCAAGTCTGCAATGACCATTTTTGTTTGTGCTGTTTTGTGTAATGTAACCAATTTTTAGTACATTTTCTACTGTGCATTATGCATACAGAGTTAAATTGTATTTTTGGCTGTACAGCTTTTTATGCCATAGTCGGGGGCTTTGCCCCAAAAGTGTGAAGTGATACTTAATGCTCCTTGCGGGGTCAGGTGACAGTTGACAGTATTTCATATGTTTGGTAATGGCGAACGTGTACATTTGCCAATGTTTGGAACTTCGTATGAAACTTAAGTAGGCACAGATTTGCAGACATAAAAACACGTGTTTCAACTTGAATGTTAGTGTTGAGGAATTACGTCAAAAATTGTAGATGTTATTACTTTCCATACAGTCAGTTCATTATGGTGACTCGTATCTCCATTCGGACTGAATTGTAGTTTCTTCAATTTGTGAAAAAGAAAATTGTTTGCTTGGCATCTTGACAAAATGTTTAGGCCGCTGCGCGTTTGGCTATATTATGTATTTTAGCCTATACTTTTGGCGGTCGTTATTAGTTTTGCGTGCGGCAAAGTTAGGTACATAGGCTAGGGCCTAGATACACATTCCTCTCATGTGTAATTTTTTTAGTTAAAAAATATTTTCCGCAGATAAAGAAATGAGAGCGAGTGCCTCATTAATGTGTTCGATTGCACACAAATGGATGATTGATGATAGGATAGATTTAAGGCTTGTCTCCAACCTGTACAAGGATCTCCATTTTCAGCAAAGTGTAGCATATGTGCAACAGTGTTTTCTTTGAGTAATATGGGGAAGACGCACAAACTAAAACATCAGATGTAATTTTATTTATCATTTTTCCCAAATTCGGTATACTAAAGTACAACTTTCCACATTATTAGAATTAGAAAGTCCTGAAGTGGTTTTAATCGACCCACCCTAATGTACACCTTCTATAATTCTATCAAATATGTACCAAGGTAGTAAACAAACTCAGTCTTCAGTTATTCATATAATTTTGTAGATAGTAATTTGGGAAGGTGTCAAAGGAAGCCTCATGCGGTTAATCTATTTCTGTTATTTACTGATAAAAGACTTAGGCTAGGCTGCAAGTAATTATCATGTGGAATTCCCTGAAATTTGATCATGTTTGTGTGAAATGAGACAAAATTGCTTATGGCATAAATGAAAAGGGACATCTACCCACTGTGTGCTACTGCCCAAACATTCATGTGTAATAATTCAGAAAATGTGAGGGCTCTATGCCTAACATAATTAGGCGTTCTGTTCATGCATTCTTTTTGAGTGAAATTCTAGACTGCTGTACTTGGAATTTAGTCAACATGGAACAAATAAAATGTGAACAATGACTGAAATGGTTATAAATTATAATGAATTTTTATTCCAGATTGATACATAAACATGGAGTGAACCTGGAGAGACAGTTATGTAGAGGCATCTTTTAGCCAAACAGTAACTACAGAACAAATTATTCTAATGAAACAATGTCCAACATTTACTATATAATTTTGGGTTTGAAATCAATGGTCCGTATATTTATTTTAATCTCTATTGCACTTCAGTTAGTTTTGTGAAATTTAAACACACGTTTCTCTTGCCCAGAATGATTCTAATCTCTTAAGTTACTAAACTAATGTATGTTGAATGCTTCATTTTTGTTCAGTTCAGTCTGATGGGTTTCTAGAGCAAGTGTTTTAATAAAGATTCTACACTTCTGTCCACATCAGTGAATGTAATGTATATCACTCAACACGCTGGATATCACTCCACTCTGTCTTCAGTCTCATTGGAGCATATTTAAGTAAAATTTAAATCGGGTATTTCTGTTAACACAGAGTTCGATCAGAGGTGAACATTTACTCTAAATGTAGTATGTGATGCAAAATCACTATGTACATGAATGGTGCATTTAATAAACTGTCAACCTGTTTATTTTCAGTGTGATAAACTTTTTCTGTACTGGTTTTAAACTGGCAAGTTTTACTTCATTCTTAAGCTGCCAGTTCATTTAAGTTGTGATTTATCACAAATTTTTTTCATTGTGCTTTACAGGCAGTTTTGATAAGCTGAATTTTTTTTTCATAGAACGTTAAGCATGCGAATGGTGTACCGGTACCTAATCCACCTCGCCTGCACTTATCGGCAGAAAAACTGGAGTCAGCTGGAGTATTCCTGCTTGATGCAGCAGACACAATTATAATATATGTGGGACATAACATCAGTGCAGAATATTGTTCTGCTGTTTTTGGAGTGCCAGATTTTTCTTGTTTGCCAGATGAAATGGTAAGTAAATTTTTTTCTTAACACAAACACAGTTATTTTGAATTATTTGTTAGCACTTTAAGAATAAATTTAGGTTAGGGTTTTGCTTTTAGCTGTCCTACTTTTTATCCATTAAAAATATGTGTGGGCCATTAAACGCTTTGTGACAACATCCTTATGCTGTAAACATTTATTTACCCTTTAATTGCTATGATTGAGTTATCTCAATATGCATTACTGTGTATGTGAATGCTGTCATTGAGATATCTTGGCTTCAAATGTCGTGCTTCTTTTGCAACTGTTGTGCTCGCATCTCGACTGACAATGTATGTGCTATGTGTTGTTGCCTTCTGGAATTTTTTTTTTTTAGTTTCTTTTCCTATTAATTAATTATACATAAGGTGTCTTCTGAACAGTGTATAATTGTGCAGATTCGCAAGTATATTAAGTTGTTTTCTCTGCCCATGATGGCTAAAAGACATGCTGATATTCTGAAGCCAAACAAATTCAAAGATTACCTTAACTCATTAGATTTTGACATGGAAAGTGAAAATTGCATGATGAGTGAATTGAGTGACAGTAGTGTGAAAGTGTTGAAAATTTTAACATAAAATACCAGAAAATCAAGACTTTTATGCTTTGCACCACGGAGGTAACAAACATTTATTTCATAATTTTGACACTAGCTTCATTGGGTACAAACAGTATTCCATCAAAATCCACAAAAGTTTTTTTTTTTTTTTTTTTTTTTTATCGTTTCTGACAAATTACTTGGTAAATACAGTTGGTGTGGAAAGAAACAGGTATCATGCTGAAAATGTAGGCAATGTAGAATGTGTCATGCTTTAGAAAGTGGGTTGATACCTGCTGCAATGGAATACATGTTTTTATTGCCGTCAAAATGCTCGTGGTAAAGAATAATCTTCTTTTTGTTGCAGAATATTGGTTAAAAATTTCTTTAATGCAAGTTCCATTATTTTCTCAAATAGTGTCATGAGACAGGTACCTTTCACTTCTGATCATGCTCCATTTCTTTGTTACTGAGCAGGCAGTTGATGGCAATAGGCTAAATAAATTAGACCTGTGGTTTAATTTTTGAAGAAATGTTTTGAAGTAATTTTGTCCCTTTCGAGAATTTATGTAGTGATGAAAGACTTCTGCTGTTCAAAGGTAGGCTATAATTCAAACTATACATAAAATCTATCAAATGCTATCATTTTGGAATATAAATTTTAGTGTTGTGTGATGCTAAGAAAGGGTATGTACTCTATTTCATAGTTTACTGTGGAGCAAATACAAATTCAGATCCAAAAAATTTATATATTTATCAGGAGCTATTGTGTGCAATCTTATATTACAGTACCTCAACAAGTGTCCGTCACTTTATGTAGACAACGGGTGTATAAGCCCACAGTTAATTTTGTTTCTTTCATGTTTATAGAATAGATGAACTAAAAAGGGATGCCCAACCTGTTATAAATTAGTCTAAAGGAAAAACTGTTTCAAAAAGCACAGACTTCCTAACAGGCGGGATGTTTACATGTATACAACAATGCATGATGACAGCATGGCAGAAACTGGTAATACTAATCACAAAACAGAAACAAAAGTTCTAAAACCATCTTGTGTGATAAACTACAATGGTAACGGTTGACAGAAGCAACATGCTGCTGTGTTCATTAACATGTGTAAATGACACTGAAATAGGGTATAACGAAGTGATCTTGAATTTAGTTGACGTAATTCTATTGGCTCTCTATATGACTACAACTGGATATCACATTTCACTAGCAGAATTTTATCTCAAAGTGATTCACCAGTTACTTCAGATACAATATCAAGAACTAAATTCATCTTCACAGAGTCGCAGAGCCTCCACTTCAGTCACCCCTCTGTGCTTTGCTCAGACATTTTCCAAGCCTTGTCTGCCTACAGATAAGAACCCAGCCAGACACTGGCATGTCTGCAGTAACACAAGACACAAATAAATGAAGAGGTCAGAATCTCACTACGTTAGTGAATTGTGCGGATGTGCGCTTTGTGTTGTGCTGCGTTTCCATGATTTTTTGGCACTCAAAAATTACTGATATATTAAATATAACAAATATAAAAACTCTTAAGTGTAAATATTTTAAACAGTAAATTTTGCAAACTGGAACGGTTTTTGACAAGATAAACAGATAAAAAAACGTAATTATGTATACCTAGTATATTTGCTCATGTAGTTTCATATATGGTCGCACTGTTGATGTGTAGTACCAGTTAAGTAGTGAGCAGTTATTGGAATAGTACCGGTTATTTGAATAATGTTTTTGCATGTGTTTACCACCTGCCAAGACCCTCCACACATAAATAAATTTGTCTTGTGATCCAGTGCTGGTATCAGGAGTAGGTGAACTGGGCAACTACTGAGGGCCCGATGCTCAAAGAAGCCCTGTGTCGATTATTTGACAACTGTTCTGATTGTATAAGCGACAAAAATGATGTATGTATAAGTAACTTTAAAATTGTAACTGAGCATTGGTACATGCTTCAGTTTCTCAGAAAGTAATCATTGCGATTGAACATAATTTTTACTAGGTATGAGCAAAATATGTATCCGTGTTCCCTGTTTTGTCCTTTCATAACTAAGAATCAAAGTACACATTGTATTGTTTTGCATATAATTTATTCATGTTAACTTCGGTCAGTGTATTTTGTTAAAGTAAGGTAATGTCTGACTGAGAACCCCTGACAGATGTCTTTATGCTATATCTGCTCAGACCAGCTTACCAAAGCTGATACTCATCATTCATCATTATATACTTAGGAAACTTTATTGGTTTGTAATATTTCAATATTATTGAATGTTGTATTCCAATGGTTAATGTACTGTACTCCAATGCTGTGTTATGATTGTATGTTTTAATCCCTTATTGTGTAATTTAGCACCAGCTTTTAATGTTCCAATTTAACATAGAATAGGAACCACCTTCCAAAATTATTGTAATCTTTATATATTTATTTAAATGTGTGTTTAAGAAATATTTTTTTTATCTCTGAAATATAGCTAATATTTGTTTATTGCTCTTGGCAGAAGTTCCAGAATACTGTCACAAGAATTCAATACATATAAGTGTATTACTCTTTGCCTAACAACCAAAAGAATAATAATTTTTAATGTATGGTATGAATAACTATACTTCTCTAAGGCCATTATGTAGAGTTTTAAAAATAATGTTACAGTTGATAGTGAGGGGCAAGACAGTGCTCTAATGTTGTTTATTTTAAGATTTATGAGTGCCTGAACTGAAATCCACATATATACCCATGATGGTTTGGTTACAACATCCTACATTGCAGCACTGCAATTGGTGAAATTTTTCATATTTTATTTTATGTTTTTCTATTGATGGACTGAAAACTGACCTTGGTCAGAAGGAGTGTAAAGAAGGATGAACTCGGTTGTACGCAGAGAGTCCCAATTTTGCCTCTTATCGTCTGAACTTCTGGAGCACTTGAATTTTGTGTTTTAAGTGTGGAGCACTTAATGAGGATCAGCATTTGTACCAGTCACATTAATTTTGCGTTTAGTATGTAAGGAAGGTGTATTTAGGACGTCAGCATCTTAACCACTATAGTATGTAGTAAATGTTTCCTATTTTAACATTGTTTTGTACTCAATTTATTTTCGCATTCTTCCATAGCATAGTCAGTGATTGTGTGACCTGTATAAATAATCCTCTGGCACCCAATTTGTCATGTTATAGTTTCACACTTTGTAGTGTGTAGACCTACCTTATTGCACAATAATTCATGTAATAGCATATTACAGGTTCAATACACACTTTCCTTCAGCTGAAAATAATGTGATGTGATTTAAATCATTGGTGATGCAAGTTCTTGCTTAGCCAAATTGCATTCATAAAAGTTGAATAAAACCTGAATATATATATATGTTATTAAAAAATTCATAGTTCTGAAAAATGACACTGCCTGACATAATTCCCTGCAAAACACGGCTGTGGCAAATGTCAAATAAGTAGAGCATAGCATGTCAGCACGGACACCTGAGTCCCACGGATTTTGTCCCTATATGGCCTGGCATCTGAACGAACATCTAGGTACTCAGTCTACACGGCATGTGCACCTAAATCCTCATTTTATTCATACTTGACTTATGGAAATTAAATGGAGGTAGTGTATGGATGAGTCATCAGGCTGAACTACTGTGCAGCATGCAATATCAGTTTTGTTACTTAGAGTGCAGTTGAATTGTGTTTCCAGAGTATTATTCAAAAGTATATAATTAATATGTCGACATTTTAGTGTAAAATTATTATTTGTAATGTATATGTGTGTGTTTGGGGGTGTATTTTGGTGTGGGTGCGGGTGAGGTGTGGTGTGGGTGTATGTGAAAGGAGGATGTGTATGTGGGTGTGTAGTAATATAAAGCATGACTGCCATGTATATTTAGCGAGTAGCGAAGAAAGTGGTGTACATATTGCTGTGGTTTTGAGAGTTGTGAACATATTCATCATAGTTTATAGCATTCATTGTTACATTATTTAACTGCTGTGGTCTCGCAAACATTTTTATCACTTCATAATGCAATTTTCTTTTAATAATTTTATCGCAATATTTTTGGCTTTATTGTATCACTATGGATGTGCAGCCTTATTTTCAATCAGTTTTAATTGATGTTCTCCCTGCTTATTTTTATCTCAGTGGTCTTGCGAACATATTAAAATTGTTATTGCTGTTTCTTGATATAATTTTATGACAATTTTTTTTCTTACCTGCACGTAAAGGTATTTTTAATCAGTTTTATTTTCATTTTCTTTGCCTTCTTTTGTTATTCTGGTAGTGCAAATGCATTGTAATTTTTTTTTCACATTTTTCACTGCTTTATGTGTGGTCCCTTGAACATATTTTAATCAGTTTTTGCCATTACAGAGAAACCTCTATCCATCATTTTTCAAGGGACCAATAAGAAAAAACGATGCATGTGAGAAAACGAAACATGCAGGAAACACCTAACCCTCTCCAAACCACTTAAAAAAACTAAAAACATAACCTCAAAAATTATTTTTAATAGGTCCATCACATGAAAATTTGCACTTCAAATATGTATCGAATATAGTCGTAGCTCATCTGTATTACAGACGATCCAGTTTAACGTCAAAGGTGGCAATCCGAGACATTTGGCTATGTCAGCATGCCTTTCACCGGGACATTTCTCTACATCCTTTATTATTTCAAGGCATTCTTCAAGTGAGCGAACAGATTTTGCGGGCTGCGACATTGTTACAGCAATAATTTATAAATACACTAGCTGTCCCGTTGCGGCTTCACCCACGTGTACTATAGAAAAGAGTAACTAACTTTTAGTTACGTGTTAATCGATGGTGATAATATATTCTATATTGTACTATATTCACTGTTTATCTTTAAAACGTCAAATACAAACAGATTTGTCCAGTCCACTGCGCTAAGCGTACTTTAATTGCAGAACTTCTTTTTTTAATTCATCTTTGTTACTCTATAAAACAACTGCTCCGTTTTCGGCTTCCACCGCAAAACAGCTGCCCGGCATTTAACAGCCATTACTATTGCGGTTGTCAGCGAGTGTTGAGTGTTTTCCTCGCTTTTTTTTCCCGCGGTCGCAAATGAGATAAAAACAATCCTTAATGCGGATTATATATCATGCTAAAATTTCAGCTCGATCGGTGCAGAACTTTTTGAGTTTTTGAAGCGTACAAAAACCAACATAACATTTATGTATATATATATATATAGATTTCACAGGCCTTAAAATAAAAATCGTGTACTCCACTCGTTAACAAGATTCACAAAACTGTTGCTATCTTAACGGAAAACGTAACAAGATCAAGATACGTATTTACAAGTAGAAAAGGAACCTCTCCGACTCGTGCGCTTGCGCTCGGCTACCTTCGGCTATACTCGGAAGTGCACAAAATGGCGGAAGAAAATTCCCAAAATTATTGACGTTACAATTATTTATTCACTAAACTTTATTGAGGGAAAAAAAGCACACATTTAAAATTGAACAAAATGAATTTATACACAATATGTGTTCAATATCTATTGAAAATAATTTGGATATCAATTTTAAAACAAATATTTCCTCTATAAAAAAATTATGTTTTTCTGTTGGTGGCAACATGTTTGTTGTTCGTTCAACCAACAAAATACGGCGTTTGTTTTTACACGCACAACTTACTACAGTGGCCTATGTAAAACGTTTCTTAAAATAAGATGAACGATTGCCAAACATATTTGAAACAATAACGGTGAAATTCATAGTCAAAACAAACCAAATATATTACGTTCGTCTATATTTTTAACGATGGTAAATGTTTGCCTTGTGCTGTTACGATACGTTGCTTACACCTGTTTGTTTCGAGAAGTGTATACGAACGTGGTATGAAAACGTAAAATGTAAGTTAACCTTTTTTTGTTGTTGGAGAAAATGTCTGAATGGTCAATTCGGGAAATGTATGCATATATGAACGATCCATGTGGGTTTATTTAACATTGTTTATATAGGCAATTTGTCGGGACCGTGAAAAACGATCAATGGATCCGGGAAAACGAAAGAAACGGGAACTATGCAACGAGGTTTCACTGTATTTTCTTTGCATAATTTTATTGTGATATTCTCAGCTTTAGTTTTTCATGATTGTCTTAGCATTGTTTTATTTGTGTGGACTTTGTGAGCATGCAGTTTAATTCTGTTATTGTAATTTTCTTATTATTATTTAGTGCTGTGGTCTTGCAAACATATTTTTTTATAAATTTTTTCTCAATTTTCGGGTAACTCGGCAGTTGTGCACCTCAAGTGCATTCCAGCAGATGATGTTAACGATTTTCTGTCCAATTTTTCTTCATTTCACAGCTGCAACTTACTAATTAATGGTAACTGTAGTATGTTATCATTGCATGCTAACAAATATTTTTAAATAACCATGTACTGCAATGTCTAGCATGTTGCATAAATTTCCTGTTCAAAATTTTAAAAATATTATTTATTTTACAGTTGCTGATGTCATAAATTGCTGATATCATTAAATCTCTGGTGTCATGAAAACTAAAATTTTTAGGTTTCTAGTGTTACCAGTATTTCTTAAAAATTATCCCAAAAAGAGTATTTTTAGTCCAAAAAGTGTTTGAATTTGTTGTGTAAAACGCAACAAGAATCTTACTTGAAATATACATATTTATATTTGTGAACAAATAATTCCTAGGGTGTAAGCCAAAACTTAGTGCTCATAAAGTTAAAATATTTGTAATGTCTATATTTTATTCCCGTTACTGTAACTTATACATATGTTTGTATTTTGTACACAGAAGGTTTAATGTGAATTTTTCAAGTATCCTCATTTCTGAATTTCGTTTGTTTATAAAAATGATTATTTTTTGTTTCTCCTATATAATTTTCTTTGTTTTTTAATTTTAGCATAAGAGTCAATTTCTGTATCAGATTTTAGGTATAGTAACACTTAAAATTGTGAAGTAAAATTAAAATACTTTATTTTAACAGTGTAAAATTGAGTGTTCCTTATTTACAGTATAAACTGGCAGAAATAGAATGTCCAGAATCCCAAAGATTAAATAAATTTCTAAACCATTTGCAGTCGGAAAAGCCGCATGATGCATCATTGTACATAATGAGGTGAGTAATATTTTTATAATTAAAAACAAATGTATAACTATTGTACAATATGCCACAGTCAAAACTGAATCCTGAACTACCCAAATTTTTTTCAGAGCAATGTTGACTGTTTGGATGTTATTTGCTTGAATTCGAGAAAAAATATTTTGTCTTCTCCATGTGCACAACTGTGTTGGTTTTACAGATGTGGTGATTTGTTTTTAAACTTTTTTATTAATACTGTACTTTACATTTGTTTTTGTGTGTGCCTTATTCAATGTATAGTGTGGCACAATTAGTTGTATAAATACCTAAACAAATAATGTAGAAACCCAACTGTGTCTCTTGCTCCTTAATGTCAGTAGAAAAACAGTTATGTTTCAGTTAGCCTAGTTTTGTCTTCACCAGTTTTGAACTTGGTCCTCAGTTGACAGTTGGAGATTGCAAATTCTCCTTCAGATTACGCTCATTTGCACCATTGCTAATATGGTAGAGCTACAATATGTGTTAAGCTATTTAAAGTAATGCTGTATTTACTGGCGTATAGGACGACCCTACTTGCAAGACGAGCCATGGTTTTGAAGGTACGAAATCATGAAAAAATGTAAATTACAAATTTTGAAATTCCTGGCATAAAAATATTTTCTTTTCTTTTGCCAGAAACAGAAATATTTTGTTGAAATAGTATTAATGTATTAACTTCCGTTATATAAATATCATCATTGGAGTCATAATCCAATAACATTGGCTATTACTGCCCTCCGGGCGCCCAAGAGCCAAGGAAATGCATGGCGGAGGCACACATGGCTGTCAACATCAGTTGCCGGCAGCTGTGTGCTACTTGGCAACGCTGGGCTGAGGCATGCCGCACACTAGATGGCAACGCTGGACTTCAGCAGCTGCTTGCAAGGTCATCGCATTCCTGTGCACTGTTGTCATCTGCCAGCCAAGCACTAGGCACATGAATGTGTGGTACGGTACCTAGATCCTAGTTTTCTCCGCCCGAGAATTTTGTGCTGGCGAGACAAAGGATCTAGGCACCCACTCCAGTTGTATTGATCACCAAGCGATGCATGCTTCGCTGTGAGGTATAAGTGGCCTAATTGACGAATTTGATGCTCATAAAAATTTTTATTTAAAAAAGGGGTGCTTGTTTTAATTTGTGACTGAAAGCGCAATTCTTTAAAACATTGTGCAACTCTACAGCTTACAGCTTAACTTTCTAACAATTTTCAGGTTACCAAAAATGTTAACACCTTCATATAAGACGAGTAGTAATTTTTGAAAGCCAAAAATACTTAAAAATAGTTGTCTTATATGCTGGCAAATACAGTACATTGTTATTATAAAGTCTTTGCACATATTATGTAAAACAGCCAAAAGTTACACAAGTAAATATGGAGGCACTAAACCCACACATCCACTCTGCTACATAGCACGTTACCACACTTTAGCATGACTTCCTATCATTTAAAAGCACGATTGCCTATCATTTCAAAGCACGACTGCAAATGCAATTTCAAATGAAAAAGATTTGCCACCGAATTACTTTCAATTCTTTACATTTATCATCTCTCTAAACAACTTCATAACCTGAAGTACACACACCACTCACTCTTTCTCATGTTCTCATTCCTCCGGTCAAACCATATATTTTGCAGCGCAATTACGTTTCTTCTGCCCAATTGGATAATGAAAGTCAAATTCTTCTGCAACTTATTTATGGAGCATTTTCTTCCCTTCTCCAAAAGGAACAAGGCTAAAAAATCCTTAAATGCACTGCTCTTCGTTAAGTCCTCGAATCAAACCCAGGAAAACTGCGAGCTTCGCGCATTTGGCGACACCATTTCATATATCGTCATAAGCCGACAAAATTAATAGCAGAATCACCGTAATCCAAAGACTGCCACTCCCACGATAACTACACATACCAAATGTAGTTTCACGCACTTAGCGATAAGGAAACAATGTCAGCTACCATTGCTAAACCGACAATATCCTCCTCTACTCTGGCCACTGGCCTACCGGTTGAGTCCAACTGATGTCCACACCAAATCGTGGTGTTGACCCTTTCAAGTCCGATCAGATGACCTGACTCCCAGTACCTCTCCAGGTATTCTGCATTTCGTGGTTACGAAGCGATATTTGGTATGAAACAACTGTGCCGTGGCCTACGTATTCAGAGTTTTAGTCGGTACGAGGGCCAGCACATTCGGGTATCTTCGGTCCTAACAACTTTTTCAAGCAGCGTGCCAAGATGGTGGGCACTGCAACATTCTGTTGTATGTGACAGTTATTCTTAATTTCAGGAGTTTTCATAGACCTATGCTAGTGTCAAATGATAGATAATATTAATGCAGGTAACTTAAAAATATATCCTTGGCCTTAAACAGGCAATAGTACGTATTTAAAGGTTTTCCTTTTAAATACCGAAGTATTGTTCGCGTACATTCTTTTTGGAAAAGCTTCTTATCTTGTAGCGGTATCATAGTGGTCTAGCGCAGATGTTTGTTTTTTAGCCATAGTAGGGATTTGTGGTTCGAATCTCGATCTTTTTTTTTTTCCTTTTTTTTAAATTGTTTTATATTATGTGTTATAGTCGTGCATGACTTATGTTTTTGTAATAATTTTTTTATTTCATGTAGAATTTTGTTTTAACTACATTTACCGTTATTATACAATCTGACAGGATGGAGTGGATTGCTAACAAACGTAAATATTTTTAGTACTTAATAACTGTAAAACCTGTACAAAAAGTGTCCTAGATATATATTTTTTATTGAGTTGACTGAATGTTCGAAACTTAGGCTACAGTATCTAATCACAAAGATGTGCATTTTCAGTTTTTTTTTTTTTTCAGTTTTTTTTTACTGTGGGAAAATAACTGTAATTACTTCTTAACTTCAGACATGTGCAAGTGATTCCAATTGACTTTATTCTTGGGAGAAAAAAAATGTATGCGTGTTTAATATTATTATTTTATTTTACGTTGGCAAAGATATGCATTCCTATACCATTTGTCTAATAGAGATTAAATTTTGGTGGGTTATTTGTGCATCCGCAAAGGTTACTGACAGAAATATTTACATAGTATTATGGAGGTAAGAATATAATAATATATTATTATAAATAAAAGGGATGGGGTGGCAAAATAGAGCAAGAGAGCAAGCAGAACGAGGGATACAAGTGTTTCTAAAATGGTCATTAATGATAATTTACATAATTTTGTCCCATTATTTATAATTTTCAAAAATTGGAAGCTACGCGAGTGAAGTTGCGGGAAAAAAAAACATGGATGTGTATGTAGGCCTGTGCCAGTGCGCGCAGGCAAAAAGCAATGTTATAACAACACGGCTAAGTATTAAACAAAGAAGTTCATTGTCTGCACATATAAACTATAATTTAAAACAGTAATAAAAAAATATTGGAGTGTCCGGGATTTGAACCACGAATCTAAAATACAACCTATCGGGCGCGCTCATGCTGCAACCAACAGAGCCAAACTTACATGCTACTGCAATTGCTGTTAAACAATTAAAATTATAAATTTAACGATTGTCAAATGTATGCATGTATTCTGTATTTCAGCAATTTGCTTATTTAATTTCCTTGCGTGAATTTTCTTAAGTATAGTTTTGTCCAGCATTTTATCAGGTTGCTATATATCTCATAAAAGAAAGAGACTTGTCCCACAAGTACACAAATAAGAAGAGTTGTGGATATTGTGACAGTTACGGTAAATTATTATTTCCATTTAATTAAGCCCAGTTGTTGAGATAGAAACATAATTTCCTTTCCATGTATAAGTATAGCAGATATAACAACAATGTTGCCATATACCCGCCATTGTGAGTTACCGACGAAATTCAGTCTTTCCAACTGCTGACGAGCAGTTGGTTAAGTTCCTACCGGACTCGTGACGTGTAACGACCCCCGTTTGAAACTTAGAATACCAAACAGTCGTTTAGGACTGACTATTGCTCAGTAACAACTTTTTTATTAGGAAACGGAAACTCAGAATAAGCTCCCAGGTCCACCGGCCACTGGAGCCAGACACTCCCCTCCTCGCCGAGGCCTACATCTCCATGGCCAGTGGAGTGACAGGTCGAATGGGGGAGCCCTAGCATTGGCGAATGGGGCTTTCACTAACACTCCACAGAAACGAAAACAAGCCCTCATTTCCACAACTGCTATTCCCAATAAAACCCTCAGGGAAAAAACATAAAGCACTGCTCAATTGTTTATACAAATATATTCTCAGTTTGCAGCAGTGCGTTACTTGTAGAACCATGTACTCTGATATGTGTATGGGGCTAGAACAGGGATAAGCATATGCCCGCAACATGTTGGGTGGCCTTGTAGAATTCTGCAACTTTGAAGACTATCAACCACAAATTTCTCACATCAGGACATAACCCACATGGAAAGTGTCACTGACAACAGTATCAAGGGTAAAACTAGCAACATTTTCCACCTCATTCAACACTTGGGCTTATCACATTCATGAGCTTGAAAATAACAATTCAATTATTACTTCAGAGCTCTCTTCTAAAGTGTTTCTCCACTATGCTGGGCTGTTGAAGACTTAAACTTAATCTGTGACAGGAAGACATGTAAGGAAATAAATTAACTTGGCATTAAGTTAAATGACTGCATTTTGAGAACGTATTTTGCCTTTATTTTTTAAAGACTACTTCAAATGAATATGCTGCTTTTATAGAAGTTTTGTTTACTACATAGAGGCAAGCATGACTTCACCTGACATCACACAAGCAATACAATAGGCCACAGAATATTTTAGCTGCAAAGAAGAACAATCTTGGTAAATTGCACTTGATCAATCCAGTGTTTTATTTTTTTAAACAATTTAAAAGGAACAACAACTGTGATATCTCTTCTGATTCAGTTGCAGAGGAAGAGGATGATATGATGTTTCAAAGTGGTTAAGAATGCAGTGTGTAAAATAGTATGTTTACTTAATAGATGTTTAACTTTTTTTATTACAAATTATTTCACTATTGGTTTGCTATTTTGTGTTTGTTCCTTAAGAGGGCGTGGTACATAATTCAACGATAAAAGCATTGATGTATAACTGTAGGTTTCTTGAAGCCAATTTGCGAAAATTAAACAATAGCTATCCTAGACAATAGTTTTAGCCAATGTTTTAAACAAAATTGTTTCCAGTGTTGCGAACTTCTGAGGCACAATCTCTGATGCCGAAACCTCGTGCATTTAACTGCGGCGCAAGAGATCACGTGTAACGAATAAGTAATTCTGGATAAATATTTACTCATAAAGTTGGCAAATACCATTATCTAGGATTGTCATTGAGTATTTAATTCATATTGGCTATGAAAAAAGCGTAGAAATCAATTGATGTTTTCAGCATTTATTTATCTACCACACACTCTTAAAAACTACTACAGGGCGATAATAATAAACACTTGAGTATAGGTCATTCGGGATAAAGTGAGCACTAAAGCTTTAACCTTAAAAAAAAATTACTAGCCGTTACTGCATATAAGTCACCATTAGCAAGAGTTACTTTAATGCTTGTATGGTTGGTAGCGATTCGTTGTATGTAGTTCCGTGTATTTTCCTATTTGAATACAACATTAGTGAAAGAACATCTGATGAAATAGACCTTTCTGTATTTAATATACTTGAAAATATTTATTTATGGTCTTATTGAAATTCCTACTTATAGTACAATTAGACTTCATTGGCGCCAGAAGATTACGTCGCTATCGCCGACCTCATGTCATCTTGCATGTTACAGCTTGCTACGTGCTTCAGACAGTTCAAAATTCCACCTACAGGTGGCATTAGGATTAGGTTCTCACCGTTTGCGTGTGTTTGTCCGTTGTGCATTTATACACATTAAAAAGTATTGGAAATTACTATGACTATTGCCAAATTATGTGAAACCATCGGTATTCTGTAAATTATGTTTTACGTTTGCAAGACTAGGAACAACATACTTTTTATTTCACATATTAAGAAAATAAGTTATTTATTGTTTCTGAAGTGTGTCGTTGTTCATGGTAGTAGAACTGAACGAAACTTGAATTCTTAAATTGCGTGTGTCATGTCTGCTTTAGTGGTGGTTTTGAGATACAAATTCAAATAAAATATGCCCGCATTTACGAGATTCGTAACGGCAATAGTATGTGTTGTATAAATTAGTCGATAGACAGAAACCAGTATTATAAGACGTTAACTCGTAGGTATTTATAACTAAGATTACTTTTTATTGTATCTTATATTTAGCCCCCATGCATTTAATGAGTATATATTTTAGCTGATATTTATCGGAACAGTTTAATGCAGTTGTAAACATTGCACGACCCTATGTAAATAAAAGCACGTGGCAATAGTTATGTTGTCATTCAGCTGAAAGATATAAACTGGCAGAAAATAAAAATTAATCAGGGCTTTTTTGAGTGTTCACTTTATTCCGACTCACCTATGGAAGGTTATATTTCCTTCATAGCTAATGCAGTTAACTCTATATGTGTCCTCTAATCAAAAAGGACAAGTTTATTAACTGGCCCAAATGAGCTATGTCGTGTGTTCCATGCATTATCTCAAATTACAAGACATCACTTACATTATAATTCATTTCTAATGTAAGTAATTGTCATAACCAATCAAGTGGTAAATTTAATTGTACACCTAATAAAAAAAGTAGGTTTTCTTGTGTATATGAAACAACTTGAAATATTTAAGTATTATGGTAATAAAAGATGGCATGTAGATAATACCTTGCTACTTCAGAGACTGGTAATGTTGAAACTGTATAGGATCTAAGGTGGATGAGTAACTAACGTGGATACACAATAAAAGGGAACTACCTACTTGCCAAACATGTGAAACTTTAAAAAAAAAATGAAGTTATCAGTCGAAAGGTCTCAGTATTATGTACAATTAAATAGTGAAACCTGCAAGTGTGCATAAAATAGTATTAATATTTACGTTAAATAACTAACAAGCTCAGGAATATTTGACGAACCAAGCCAAGAATGTTCCTCCTGTTTAACATTTGATAATATAACAAATGGTGAAGTCTAGGTGTAGCATTCACATGTCTCAGAAATAACAACATAACCCTTCATAGCCTGGTGGTAACACTACGTTATGGAAGGGGCTTTGACCCAAAACCTAGTTACATTTGTCAGTTAATTTCTCACAACACTTATTATTTAAAGAAAAAGGCATCAAAACCTGCGAGCTGTTTGCAATTGACATACAGATAACACTGGTGGTGCACTCCCTTAGCATGTCCCACTCTACATGCAGGCCAGCATGCCTGGCTTTGGGTTTAATGCTGATTGTGGTACAACATTTCCTACCCGTTTTGTCACACTCTCTGGGAATTGGAGATCTCTTTTTAAGAAGTAGCAGTTTGATTAAATTAAACACAAAAATACGGAAATTTGAGTACAGTGCTCCATTTAGAAGGTTAATACACCCTATCAGTATAAGCTGTCAGTGCTAGCCAATATCTGTTGACTCTGGCCACCTCTTCCACCTCAGCCTGCCGATTCTTTCCACATGGATTGAGACTTTCAAACAATCTCACTTGCTTTGGTTATACTGGCTTCTCTTTTTGCAGGTGTTATTACGACTAGGATTTGTGTGTGTTTATAATTATTGTTTATCGACAAACTTTGTGCTTAATTTTTTGTTTAACTAATTGAGGTGTTCTGTGAGTGTTTTTATGTGAATGACTGTTGACAATCAACAGATTTTGTTATTAAAAATTTGTCGCCTTAATTGCTTAGTTAGGTGTTCGATAAATATTGTAAATGCACTTTTACTAAGTGATTTAGTTCGGAACATTTCTGCCTATTGGAATAAATTACTTACCTTAATGGTATTCTGGTTTTCTGGCAAAAATCCCAAAAAAAAAAAAAAATACCTGTACATTCTCTAAAAGCTGTATGTAATTTGGCCTTCGGCGGTAGGATGGGTCATAATTTATCCAAAAAATTTTCATCAGATTTTTTGTGACACCCACTCCATCGTAATTTTTTCTGTAAGTCTTCAGGGCCCTTGATTTACTTGAGATTACTTTACTGTATAGTTTTTTCAACATGATAGGCAGAATGATTTTATCATGGCAAATGCATTTAAGAACACCATATTTTGCATAATGGTACTATGCTTAGCAATTATTTTCTCAAAACAATTTTCCGATTGACAATTTATCTAAAATATAAACTGTTTGGTTGGAATCTGGTGTGAGACGTGTGATTTTGAATTTTTGTAAATTAATTAATTAATTTATCTATTCAAATGCCCCTTTGATATATGTATGGAGCAATGGACATACTTCAAAGCAACCAATTCTAAATAAGACTTTTTAAATGTTTGCCTAATAAAAAAAGACTAATTATTTAGATTTTTTTAATCAGTATAAAAAAATTGTTTTCTCAACCTTGTGGCAGTGTGTTAAGAAGTATTTTTTTTTAATGTTTTTAGGGAGGACAGTCACAACAGAAGAAACTTTTTTGACAGACTAATAGAAGATCGATCTGAAACATCCCTAACCTACTATGAATTCTTGCAGCACTTGAAAGCAAATGTAAAATGAATTTCTGTTGTAGTGTTCTGTCCTTCACATTTAGTGTTATTTGTAAATAGAGAAAATCGAATGTATTTGTTACAGTTTGTAAATTAGTATTTATTATACATATTGTATGTCAGATGTTCTGGGTTTATAACTAGGTACATATTTATAAACATGCAAATATGGTATGAAAGTCACATATGTAATATATGAATTTAAATTGTTGTAAACATTTGTATGCTCTGTTTTGCATTACTCAAAGTAAAATTTGACAGTTTTGAGGGCAAATAATTCTATTAAGTTTGCAGACATTTGATTTAAGCTAGCTTAATGGTTTTGGTCCTATAATAAATCAGATGTTCCTAAGTATTTACAGTAAATTACTCTTTGTGCTGTGACAGTTGGGTAATTATTTTTAACATTATTTAACATCAGTCACAATTTGAAGTAAAATTTGCAGTGTAGATAGTTGGCTTCTTGGGTTCATTTTAGTACCAAACATATCAACTGATTTTGAATCAGATCTCTGCGAACCTTAAAAAGTGAATGTCTTCAGAGCGGTAGAATTTTACATAAGACATGCACTACAGAATATATAATCTATGATGTCTTGAAATTGTTACAAAATTCTAATTGGGAGTAAATTTATTGAGTAAATTAATTTTTATTTTGTTAATGTTGTTTTAATGTACTCTGAAGTATTTTTACATGTTATTTCAAATAAAGGCAACGCATGTAACGTATTACCTGAATATGTGGTACACATTATCTTTGTTAAATTGTAAGCCAATTTTTCGTGTCCTGTCAAATGCAGGTCGTTTATTTCATGTAGTGGAATTTATAATATGCAAGTTCAGTTTTGTTGTACCGTTGTAGTACAGTAAATATAAAGAGGTGTGATATTAATGAACGACAGTTGTTAACAGTGCCTGTAAAGTTCACTGTTGTGGCGACCTTATCTGATTCCTCTGATTAAATTTTTAATACTTTACACAATTTATTGGCAGCGAAAGTATACAATTGAGATGCTTGAGAAATATGTTCATGAAAATATGTTTTCGATAAAATAATAAACAAAATATGGAGGAACTAGAAGACATATTTACGTTATTTAATTGTAGACTGCATTTTATAAATTTTGTGTTTTGTTTTTGTATACCAATTGTACTTGAAAAAATAATGGAATTTAAGGTCGTGCTACCCTGTTTCTATCATTTTCACTGTAACTAATTTTCAAACTTATAGGAGAACATTCAGTGTGGCAATTTTGTTTAAAATGGTGTTTGCCAGGTGATAAGTTTTTCAAGTCAGTAAATACTGAGGATTTACTTAATTATGCAATTAACAACATTTTTGTTAATTAACAGTTTGTCCTAACCATGTAATAATTTCTTACCTTGAAAAAATTAGCTGTCTGCCAAAAATCATTATAGAAGATGCTACCAAACCAATTTGTGATATCTGTTCTTGTTTAAGCATAAAAAAATTATCACACAAACCGCAGAAACTGGTGAGCATGACTTTGTGTAAAAATAGACCGTGTAAATTGACAAATTTAAAACAGAAACTACTCAAAATTCCCTGTTTTTAGTGAAGTACGTTATAAATGCTTGTGTTGTTCTGAAAAATGTGGTAGTGACACATTTGTCTTATGTTTTTATGAGTGGAAAAACATAGACAGCTTTTTATGGAGGTAAAAAGAAATTTTATAGTCCACCTTTAGTGACATTATCACTACTATAATTAATTTAAATTACATTTCTTTATAACTGAACGTGCTACATTTTTATAACATGTCAATTTACGTGTTTCTCTTTTGAACATTGTCTAGTATACTTCTGTCTATGTATTTGGGTTCATAACTAAATAATGGCATTTTTATTTCCATTTTTAACTGGCCAATCATTCTTTATTGAAGGAACAATTTGGTGAAGTCCCATAAGTTATGGTAACCTATTAATTGCTTTTGAAAGTATTGGTCTGCAACCACAAAAGTTAGGCAATAAGCAATGCAATGAAATGACGAAGTATTGATCACCAGTGGTCAGACAGGTAGCACAGCACTGAAGCATGTTGCACAGCTCACTTGCAAAGGTTTAAGGTGTGGAATTGATACTGCTCTCCTTATCTATGCAATAGCTTATTCTTAGTGTCAGGTGGTATGGTATATACCATATCATTGCTGACTGTGACTCCACTTATCAGGGGTTATTTCACACCACTTAACATGAGGGATGAGCTCATCACAGAGATACATGAGCAGATAACAATCATCAGTGCCACACTGAAAACATTAATATATGCACATTGAAACATGTTTCAGCACTGCAGTGCTTATGGCCAATGGAGGTCTACACTTTGAACAGTCTTTGAACACACGCTGAGAGACCATGACCTTAACCTAAATGTACATATTTAATATGTTATTGTACTGTTTGTTGCTTATTTATTTTCTACACAGTCATTGCCACCACCCTCAGTGGGTCATTAGGGCGGTGTTATATAACATGTAAATGATTTTCTAATTTTAATTGTGCAGAAAAGTTGTACTTTTGTATACTGAATTCCGGTAAAATTTTGTAACTAAAATTGTATTTATTGTCTTCAGTTTGCACATAGGGCTTATATTTTTAAAAATGCCTACAAAAAACCTATTTTTTATAGCTTAAAATTTTTGTAAATACTAAGTCTTGAAATGTGTAAGGGTGAAATTTATAGTCAATGGTTTGTTTAGCAAATAATTAGTACTTCCTGAAGTAATACATCTTATTCTTCATGTAAATTTCAGCAATGAATTCATAAATTGCTACTTCACGAAGTAATACTTAAACATGTGCTACTTATATAGGCCAAGTTGTACTTTATGAAGTAACAAAATAAGCATCGGTACAATATCAATACCAACATGACGTAACTGAACTTGTGTATTAAATACAGGGGTCATCTAGTGTAATTCAATATTTGGTTACATTTGAGTTTCAATTACATTTTAAAGTATTTTTCTTTAATACACTATTGAAATTAAATAATATTTGTCGAAACATGTTACTTAATGTGTTAAAATATTTTTTTGTAGCTATGCTGTTTGGTAGCTGACAAAATAACTACACTTATGACTGGACTCGCAGAAAAATACATTTTACATGAAAATGTGTATGTTTTGTCTATAAGAATATTTTACTTAGTTGCGTTTCAGTTAATATTCAGTGTACACTTGTAAGTTATCATGAAATTAAAGTTAGTAAATTCCACTAATTATTGACGAACCTGTTTTGCTTACTGACAACATGACCTCATGTCACAAAACTGGCTTTAAGCACATGTAATGTTTGTGAATGAAGTAGTTAATTGTACTAAAATTTTAATCTCTTATTCTTACTAGTAGCTTAATGTGATATTCCAAGCTGGGAAGCTTCCACAATATTGTTTCTATCTACATGTTGTGCTTTGCAGAAATATTTTACATTGTAGGTTATCAAATTTTCATTAGTTTGATTCAATGAAGTTAATGGAACTCTTGTTTTTACACGTACTATAGGTTCTAAGTGTGCAGCTGTTATTGTTTTAAAATATGATGCTCTTCTATACATCCTGAACATGTGCTTGACCGCATCTCGTACAGTGGTTGAAATAAAGTTTATAAATTGCACTAATAATTGTCATGCATGGTTTATCTACCAACTGATAGCATAACCTATCACAAAACTGACTGAGTATATTTGTGATTTTCGAGTTTGATGAGTGAACGATCTTGTGTAGTAAACTTTAGTGTTGTAATCTCATTATTATCTTTCTGTTAGCTTTAAACCTGGCATTCTACCATTTGATGAAAATTTATTAAAATTTTAGATGACACTAAAGTTTGTTCACTTCAGTGAAAGGAATATTATTGTTAAGTAGTCCTAACAAAAGTCTTACAGCTGTTGTCTAAAATTTAGAGCTGGGTCGAACGTTCGAATTTAGAATCGAGCCAAACTGAACTTGTAAGCTGAGTTTGGTTTGGTTCGGAGAAAAAAATACTACAAAAAGTAGTTAGAGTTCAGTTCAAAGAATAAATAAAACGTTAGAGTGCGCTTTGAAAATCTGCAAACATTAAGTAATTAACAAACTTCTAAACGAACTTTTACTAAAAACATATCTCACATAACATTCAAGCATGTAAGAATACATGATTGTACTGTTTACATCGGTACAGAAAACTGTTGCGAACCTCTTCCTTTGAAAAGTCTATATTAGAGTTGTGTTCAATAATGCGACACGATAGACAAGATGGCTTCACCACACCTACATGCACAATTTTTGTTCTGTTTGTGTGATGCATGTCTGGCACCAGCAGCGTGTTATTTATACGATCACTAGTATGTTTTTGTTTGAACGTGCACCGTCTCTCAAACTTGAATCTGGACTTTGACCGGAAAAATGATGCTCCTAGCTAATATGGTGTGCGGTACTACACATAAAGTGGTATATTATGTGTAAGTTAATTTTCTAATATTTAGAAATAAATAAATGGACAGCGTACTAATATTTGTATATTATATAATTTTGAACAAAGAATGTCTTTCATCTCTTTTTTAAAAATGTCAAGTGTCAAATATTTTTCTTAATTGCAATTATAAAATAGGTAATAGATTTGAGTTCAGTTTGAGTTCGGTGAATAACAGGAACATTCAGTTCAAGTTTGGTTCAGGGACCATATTAAAGGTTCGGTTCAAGTTCAGATTCGAGGGAGCTATTGCTGCATTAAGTTCGAGTTTGGTTCGTTGTAGAATTTTGAGTTTCTCCCAGGACTACTAAAAATGTAATAATCTTTAATTATAAATGCTGAAAATGAGATTGACCGCATCTTGTGCTGCAATTTCTGTAGTTTAAGTGTGGTAGTTTTGTCAAAGAAATATTGGGCACAGTTTTTTTACACAATGTAAACCTTGATTTCTTTTTTTACATCTTAACTAAAAAGTTATATACATATTGCAGTTTGGTTATATTGTTTACTGGGCATAGTGTTCATTATGCCTAGGTAGGCCTACATTATAAGTAGGCCTATTATAGGTTGATGTTAAACATTTATAATCTGCAACTTTTTCATAATAAAATTTAAGTAAATGTAACTTAATTTTGATTTCACTTCAAAATGGAATTTACAAATAGAACACCATTCCCAGTGACATAATTCCCATACAGAATTATTTAAGGAACCAAAACACAATGAAAGTATTTGAAAAAAGGTTAAATAATGAAGTTTAGTTTTCATAACTATGTTTGTTGAATTTTTAGTTTTGCATTTTGTTCCATGTATGTTTTATGCCTTTTCATATTTTTGAAATACTTCTGAATTTTCGTTAAATATATGGAAAGAAATATCAATGTGAAGGAAGGAATCTATTCCTTATACACAAAACTAATACTTAAAGTCACCAAGTGAGCAGACTTAATGAAGTACTGCTTATATTCATAGATTAGCAATGCTTATTTGATAATGAAAATTTTGGAAAAAAAAAAAAAAAGTAAAACTTATTTTGTGACTGTGAATACATACTGTATTAAGCAGTACTTATTTTAAGTATACGTAACAAAGCATTGCTTAAAACCAACACACAAGCAGTACTTATTTCTGGCACCATGAATTGAAAACCATACTTATGCTTGAATATAAGTAGTACTAGTTTCAAGTATTGCTTATGTCACCACTACGAATTGCACCCTAATATCAGGGATATGTTTGTTAGCTAATACCATATTTTATCACGTGTTAGTCGCACATTTGATTTTGAAACATTTTCTTAAAATCTAGGGGTGCGACCTATAAGTGGAAAAAATACTGAAGGTGCTTAAAAAAAATAAACTTATTTGTATTAATTTTCTTGTAAACTAGACTGTATACATATTGTAGAAATATTGTTAATGTTTTACTTAAAGCCATATAAAATATATGTTTTTATGACATTCTTTGCAGCTGTTACAATCCATTAGGCCTAATGCTGGGTACTACTGCTCCAGATCTGCAAGCAAGAAAATTGCTTGTATGAATATAAATTAGATGGGTCACTTGTTTGAACGTCATTAAAATTTCAGTAGCACTACGAAGGATCATTGACTTACCCGGTACCATAATTAATAATCATTGCTGTCTTCGCAGTCATCACCATCGTTGGAAGACTCTGAATCGACACTTCTGCCATGACTGCCACTTGAAAGACTGCTGTCGCCTTGCTATGTGTAATTTTCCATGCCTTCGAGCAAGTTGGAGAACACAGTCTTCTTAAAACTTTTCACTTCGAGTTTATCCGAGATATGTGACCAACTTGTTGACACACATTCGCAGATTAGCTATGGCGATGGCTGCTTCACTCGCGCTGTTGGAGTGTGCTCACACTCCGTACTAGCCACTCATTCCTCGTACAGTCGGTGCAAATTGTCCTTAAAGGGTTTGTTTATGCATATATCTAACGGCTGTCGGATAGACATGAGACCACCTGGAATTATAACCAAGTCAGTTTTCCCCTCGTTCATTACTCTCTCGATGGGGTCCGCCAAGTGGCTTCGGAAACTGTCCAGCATTAACAGGGCTGGCTGCTTAAGCATTGCTCCAGACCTGTTATTCCACACACACTTTTCACCCAGTCATTCATCAACTTTGTGCAGCCATCCTTTATTCCGGACGCGCACGTGAATACCAAGGGGAAACTTGTCTTTCTGAAGAGTTTTCCGTTTGAAAATCATCTATGGTGGCAATTTCTGCCCATTTGCAGTGATTGCCAACATCACTGTGCACCTTAATTTTTTGTTGCTGATCATCTTTACCAGTACGCTTGAGACACTTTTTTTTCTGAGACGGTAGAGTTTCTAGGCAGTTAAAAAAACTTAGGTGTTTGATTGGCACACAATCTGAGAAAATAAATATGTAATAAATTTTCTCTTTTTTGTCATATTTGTCGATGTCCACAACCTTGTCGCTAGTCATCGGGTATTCTGTAATGCAAGGATGTCTTCCTTTGCATTGTCAAGTTGTTCAGTCTTGTAAAATAAAGAAATCACTGAACGGATGCATTGAACTGACAGTTATCAATATAATTTTGTCACAAAATTTCCCGTGTTTTCATCTGCAACATCTCATACGAAGTAGCACGCCCGTTATTGCACGTCTCACGTACGTACTGAAGCACACCAGTGTCAATTTCCTGAAACTTGTCATCCTTCACTCCTTGAAATGCTTTTCTCTTCATGCTTGTGTTTTCAAGCTCCAAATTGACTTCTTCCAGACCAGCACCAACTTTTTATTTACGTCATATTCTCAGCTTGCTGCTCGAATTCCATGCTGTTTCACAAAAGAAATCACTTTAAGTTTAAAACCTGCTGTATACAGCAGAACCCCCTTTTTTTACACCATTCAAGGGATCTGTAAAAATAGTGTAAAAGTGTGAAATGCCGAAAAAGGCTTTAAATATTACTAAGTTGTATTAATTTAACATTTATATAGCTATTAAAAATGTTAACAAACAGTTTTCACAAAAATAATCTCCCAAACATGTAAAGCCACACCCAAGAATTATATTTTGCTTTTAAAATCAAAATTAAAAAAAAAAAAAGTACAGTAAGTGTATTTGTTTAAATCAGTTGAACCATCCAATTTGAGGGACTAAAATTTTCAATTTCTAGTTTGCTGGCCATGACTTGTACAGTTTCCGTCGATAAAACATCATTATTGGGTACATTTGTACTTTTGCACCCATGCATCATTTATTAAAATAATTCCTCAGTTGATCTAATTTGACATGCAAACTTATTTTCGTTTCTCTGCAAGCGACCCATACATCACAGAACTCTCTTCAATAACTGAACCAGTTTTACAATTGTATTTTTTGTTGGAATTGACACAACCAAAGGATAACACATGTAGCGGTACAATGTTCAGCACAATTTTAAAATGTCCAGTTTTTCTCGTCAATTGGAAATGCTTGTCTCTCAGCTTTGTAGACATTTTAGTGCATGCCATTACAAAGTCGGCTTTAAATAAATTGGAAATTATTTTGCTACTTTGCTTTAACAATACTCTGTCAAAAATTACAACCAGAACATTAACTTCACATTGCCCGAGTTAGTAAACATAGCAACCATAGATTCATGTATACAGATAAATGCAATTGTGAGTGTTAGTGTGCGTGCAGCACTGTCATGTGAACTAGAGTAACTTCGATTAAGGTGTGACCAGCCAGTCATGCTATCACGTAAACGAGAGTATCTGAACAAGTAAATGAACAAGTGTAAATACCGGGAAATAGAAATATTGAGTTTTGTAAACAATGGGAACGTTGTACATAGAAACAAATGGCGATAAAATAGGACCGACAGTAATTGGTGTAATTAGCGGGAAAATTTTAAAAATGGCAACATAAAAACGTGGTTCTACTGTACGTGCTTTGCCACCCATCTTACAACTTTGACTCTGTCTTTACTGATAGGAAATGTGTTGACTCTGTTCTGTGTGATGCAACTGTGTGGAGTATTGTTTTGAGGCTTGGCATCACTGCTTGCAAGGTCACAGCAGTGTGCTGGGATGCAACTGCTTATCTCTCGTGACCTTGAGCAAGTAAACACACAGTACAGCAGCTATCCAGCCACCATCTGGCCTTATATTTCTGTACAACATGCACAAAAATGGAAGTGTGACCTATAAGGGTGCCGTCTACTAGAATCGTGAAGAGGCGCGCAGACCTTTAAAAATCCAGATTTCATTCGAAAACCATTCAACATGTTGTCACACGGTTAGGCTATGAAAAGCATTTAAGGATCATAGTACAGGTATATAATTTTGCCATTAACTGTTATCGTTCCTAACAAGTATTTTTTTTAGTGTGAAAGTGACCAAATCGGGACTTTTAACGCTGATTTTTATGTAAGAGTAATCATTTTCACTATATTCTGAATATTATAGTCCTGTAGAGCGACTCTTTACCTTTCGTCGCGTAAGATAAAATGATAGTGTTGTTGCTGAAAGTCCCATAGTAGAAATGGTTCGAGGGGAACCTTGCACGCTAGTTCAGCGCTTGGCTCGCTGAGGCAACGCGGCATTTGATGCGCGCTTCAAGGTCGACCTTACTGCTCCGTCGCTTTTGAGCCCCTCACGCGTGGGTAGACGGCGCCCATAAGTGATAATTTTTTTTTAGCTAAGCATCTAAATCAGGGTGCGACCTCTTTCCTCCGCGACTGATTTGCGTTAAAATACAGTTGTTAATGAGAAAAATTGGATAAAGATTCGTGCACTTAATTTTTATTATGTGTAATGGCCTAAAGTATGAGGAATTCTGTGAAGGTACAACGTATGAGTTGGTAATTATAGTTGGTTTGTATTGGGAATGTGTGGCTCATTCAGTGCGTGTCTTTTATAGGATGAAAGAATGATTCTTCAACAAAATTAATTAATTGTTCACATTTTGAATATGATTGTGTGGGCTTGAAAAGTTACGAGAGGCATTGACTCATATCCTTTCTCTTTGCAAACATTAACTATTCTCAAAGTGTTCGTAACTCAGCAGTATGGTGCATCATGAATTTGATCATTTCAACCATTTAGATGATAGTGCATGAGTTGCATTTTGAAACTGGGTTGATGTATTTGGCACAATTTAATCATCAAGCATAGGTCTTCGGTGGCGCAAATTAGACAGTGTCTAAAAAAAATGTAATATGCTATGGAATAAAAATGTCAGTGTGTCATAAGTGTAGAAGTATTAATTTTGTTAGAGCTTTGACTGGAATGTATAATGTGTTACCGTTTTTCGTTAAAACGAAAGACAATCTGTTATTAAAAAGATTTATGTTTTACTGGGCGGCAAAGTAACATTGTTATTACATCTATACATTACCTTTAAAGTTAAATTGTACTTGTTTTAAAAGTGCACATTTAATTTTTCAGCTGCCACACAATTGATTTACAATATTTTATCTCCATAAAGTCGAAAATTACAAAACTTTCTTCATAACAGTTAAGTACACTCGCAGGACATTGCTAAATTTATACAATGTGTGATGCATATACTTTCTCATTCGAAGCACTTGCCTTCGTTGTTTTGTTCTTGTGGCAAATTGACTCCTACAACCTAGCTTTTGTACAATAATCTGCAAAAATATTTTAATGTAGTTTGTGGGTTGTTCTTCTCTCGAGCACCGCTTATGTGTGTTGAGTTTATGGGTTCATGAACGTGTTTGTTAGCGGGACGCAAATAAAAGTGTTTGAAGATTGCCACCAAATAATTTTTATTTTACTTACTTTTCTTTTTCGTGTTTTTTTATGTTAGTTTGCAAGTTACTAAAAGCAAGGCAATACTAAAGGTTAGTTAATATATATTGAGCAAAAATGGAAAAAGATTCTTGCATTTCTTTTTCAGTTCACACTAAAGCCTAAAAGGAAATCTTTAGAAATACAACATAATTTCATTTTTCAAATATTAAATACTCTGTTAAATACTTTATAAAGAGAAAATCATGGAAGAGATTTTTCCACTGCATTGTCAGTTCATGCATAAGATATAAAGTATGCGAGAATTTATTAAATGTGTTTCTTTTTACAGTTTTAATACAATCATACTACAAATATGGTGTATGACTGTTGTGAAACATTTTTGTTCTTATATAAACCTATAAAATAAGAAACAATTCACAGAAAAGCTATTTTGACTCTGTCATAGTTTTCTGAGAGAGCATGACGTATAGCAAAGTCCACTCCACACAGATGTGTAATTCGCCCCAAGTATGTAGATAAGCCAGCCTCAGTGCTGGCCTACCATATGCTGCTCTGCTTGCTGTGTGGGTTAGCGAGTGAGTCTATAATTGTTCACAGTAGTGCAAACAGTGGTGTATCCGGTGTAGCTTACTTGCGTGACTTCTTTATGCAAGTTTATAACAACATTGGTAGTAGTCTTTATTCAAATGAGAACTCCGTAAATTATGGTCTTCACAAGACAATCGCATTGCTGCCCTTTGTTCAGTATGCTGAAAGATCTCAGAGCAATGAAACTACGGATGTGAATATATACTGCTATGTTGTTTTGAGGAAAGTAATTGAAGAGAATTGTCATTGGATTCGAAGAAAAGTTTTGCATTTTCAGCAGTATTCTATTGTGTTACTGCAAAAGTTAAACAGATATATTTCAAAGCTTCTGTTCCAACCATATATCATACTTGGGTTGTGTAGATTATAAAAAAGGATACAATGATATGTGTGCAAAAGCTTTAGAATATACTACCTGCAAAACAATTAAGAAAATTGTTTTAAGAAAAACATTTTAAAACTTTGTAGCTTGAAGGTAAATCAAAGCTGTTGATATCACAGTGTGTTGCATGTAACTTTCATGTAGGTGTGGAAAATAGCCAAGTACCTACAATTGATCTGTAGTTATAGAATTTAATTGTAAAATAACAAAGTTTCCATTTTGAGTGGAATTTTATGTATGACCAATGTACTATCAGTATCAGCTGAGTTGGCACAGTGGATAGAAATCAAACAATTTAAGGAAATGCAAGAAAGGAAAAAAGTGAAACTTTCAAGAGAAATTATTTGTAAGGTTTTGAAAAAATTGGGAAATGGAATAATGAAACAGATTTTCATAATAAACTGCCCCAAAAATCTGGAGCAAAAATGTTTTGTAGAGTTCAGAAGAAGCACATCAGTTTGGTTCATGAGCCTGGAAGACAATATGTTGGCTATGAGACACCAGTAAATGGTACTGGAATTGAAATAGCTACGTGCATCTTTAAGTGTTTAGAAAGTGCAAATTTTTATGGCCACCAAATAGAAGTGATTGGTTGCAACTTTACAGTCACAAACGCTGATAGGAAAAATGGTGTAATTCACAGTATTGAAATAGTAATTCAGCAGGAATTGATTTTTTCTTTTGCAGTTTTCGTAAACTTTGATTTGTGCATGAAGTGAAATTGAAGGGCAAGAATCTTTTTACAGTTATTCTCATCCGTTAACTAACCGTAACCATTTCCATGCTATTAGACACTCATAAATAAACTCAGTATTTAAAATATAATACAGTAGAGCCCCAATTTAACAATCTCTGGAATAACAAGAACAGCAATTTAACAAAAGGATTTTTAGGAACTTTCAAAAAATAAGAAAAAATTTACTAAATAATTAACTGACTTCGATAAAATCTAATATTAATTCTAAGTTAAGTCCTTTAAAAATACATGCACCAACCTCCATATATACTTATTTCTCCGTAGAAAAGCTTATACCATCCGTCGAGAAACAAAACAAAAATTCATTGAAAACTTTGGCTGCCGGAGAGTGATTTTGAGATACGCATGTGCGGGCGCAGCCGAGGGAGCGGCACTGTGTTGCTTAACGAGCACGCGCCTAGATTCTGATCCTGGCGGCTGGCGAGTGAACGAGCATCTAGGTATCCATTTTCCACAGCGCGGCAGTGGACAGCACAAGAATTAATTCACAGATAGTGCTTCGTGTCTCCATTAGAATGCGCTGCAGTGCCACGTGCTCTATGGATTAATTCTATTACCGATAGAATGCAGTGGTGTGCAGTATGACTATTTACACTTGCGTCCCATGATAAAACAAGCAAGTTTATAAAAAAAATACGTAATACTATTTATGCAGACTTTTTACAACGAAATTACTACCGTAAACGTAAATGATTTGTATCTCAGATGCTAAAAAAATGCTGGAGTACAAAGCATTTTTAGCGAGCAGACAGACACAAGTTCGTTTTACGAGCGCGGATGCATACAAGCTACAATGGCCACCGCTACTACACATATTTGATTATTATATTACCGTTGTCTTGCGACTTTTAGTTCAGTTTTCATTTTAAAATTTTCTTTTTACTATTTTTCATGGGATTATCCTTAGTTTTGTTGGTGGAGCGGGCTGGAGAGAGATGGAAATATTGTTAGTCATCACTTCTCATGTGTTGATGGTGCATGCAAGGATGGCCTAACTCACCGTGTGCACGCTTGCCAAGCGTTCCACTGAAAGTTTTTTTGCCATCCCCCCCCCCCCCCCCAATTGCTGAGGCCTACCTATTGCGATAAATGTGTTTTGTTATTGTTTTGGGCCAATATACTTTTGTAAAATTACGTTAAATTCCGATGAAACATGCCCGAGGATTTAACTTTTTTGGGGGGGGGGGGGGAAAGTGGGGGGCTGTGAAGTCGGATTTAACGAATATTGATTCAGAGTAAACATTTTCGGGTCCCATGGCATTTCGTTTAGTAGGGGTTCTACTCTAGTGACAAATGTGGGTTTTTGTGACTAAAGAAATATATAATTTTTTTTATTATTTTCCCCTAATTCAGTGTACAAAAGGCTTCAGTTAAAGTTTCTATAGGCAATTCACAGTATAGAAGCACTTGGATACAGTTCTTAAGATTTATTTTTATGTGCCTGCCCATTATCGCCAAATGTAAATGTAAACGATTACATGCTTTATTTTTAAAATACAGTGTGTATATTTTTTGCAGAAGAACGATACTAATCAGCTGAAAATATTTGTAAGGCTTCACAATTGCAAAGTTCAGTGCAGTAAGAGTAACTTAAGTTTTACTACCATCTTTAATATTTTATATGTTTTTATTTCTTCATAAAATTCTGTCGCAACATTTTGATTGACACAATGCTATAGAAATTATTTTGTGTATTAATAATTTAAAAATGTTTCCTGTTTAACTTGTCTTCAAAATTAGCTCTGCAGTTTTGCAGTAAACTGTTCTGTAATTGTTGAAATTTGTTAATGTAAAGAAAGCTTTATAAAATCCTTGAAAATGTAATATATTAAGTTATTTATTTATAGAATTTAGATATACATTATTTGTATTTATTTCATAATAGTATTAGTAAAAAAAACTAACAATTTCAGATATTATTTTACAGGCACTGTTAAAATAAGTGTGTGGTCAATGTATAACCACTGCAGTTTTAAATACAACACAGGCAGTCCTCTACTTTTGTGTGTAGTGCATTTTTTCAAATGTTATGGATTTTGGTAACTGTACTTAAATATTGTATGATAATTTTAGTTCCTAAAGAATTGGGAAACCTGTAAAAATTTTATTTCTTAAGCAAAAATATCGCCACATTTGACAACATAAAAGTTTAGTTAATGTAGACACCAGATTTTCCCATAATACCACTGTATTTCTTAAGCGAGTTAATATGGGAAATATTTTTCTTCTTATTTTGTGTCATTTTAATGATTATTCTCAGTGATCTGTAATCATCCGGTAGGTTTGAAAAAAGTCATTCAAAATATTCTGGTTATTGCCTTGCAATGAAACTGAGTATCGGAAGATTTAAATTTGTAAATAATAATATTGTGTGCACAATCGTAATGTTTTTATTGGCCTAATTTAAAAATGAAATTAAAATTTTGTGTGTTTTTGTATGAACGATTGTGTTATGATCAAGGCACCTGATGTACAAGTGTCTGTTTAATCATGTGTAAATCATTGTAGAAAATATAAATACAAAATGTACAGTATTTGAACCGTTGTAAGTGGAAGACTGCCTGTACAAGTTGATCACTAGAGAGCTAAAATGTTTAAAGTGATAACTGTTAACAAAAGCAGTGTACTTTGAATTTATGTCTGTAATCACTAAACATGAAAGCTGAGACTAGTATTAAAAAAATGCAGTTTTCAGTTACATAGTATATATTCACACATATTATTTTAACTGTACAGGTATCATGTTGGAGCTTAAGTTCTCTGCCTACCCTGCTTTCAGCCACAGAATCAAATGGGGAATCTGTTTTGATAAACTCTGTTTGGATAACTCTGTCAAACAAAAATTATTCTAAATGGAAATTTTTTGAGGTTTAGAATGTCACATTGAGAAATATCACACATTTTTATTTTGAGTACTAAGGGTGGTATTCTTAAACATTTTCATTTGCGGCCCTCAAAGATCCCCCCAAACTCCACTCGCTCAAGTGTTGCTTCAGAGGGGAACAGCCCGCAAACAACATTCAAATCATTTTGCAGATTCATGAACAAAAGCTAGGTTGAGAGAGCTCTTCTTCAACCAGAACAAATAAAACGGTGGCCAAGTGTCTCGAATGGGAAATCATGCGTTGTATATATTTTGAAATATCCTGTAAAACGTAATTAACTGCTACAAAGAAAGTTAATAATACTGACTTTATGGAGATAAAATATTGAAAAACAATTGTGAGTAGCTGAATAATTAAAATTGCACTGTGTAAAACAGCTACAATTAATTTTGAAAATAATGTTTAACATTAACAAAAAGGTTTTTTGCAGACAGTAAAATAACATATACATTTTTAAGATTAACAGATGTGTTTGCTTTAAATGAAAAACGATAATGCATTCTTTATGTTAGTCACAGTACTAACCAAAATCTACTTTTCTGTTCTCTAATAACATATTGCCAGTTTTGTTCCAAAGTATTTTACATTTTATACTTTATCATATTTGCGCCACTGAGAACAATGCTCGTTGAATCGTTTGCAGAATTCATCAATCCCGCCTCAAAATGCCGCTAGTGGACAATCATCGAAATTGTTGAAGAAAAAGATACGCCATTTTGCCAAGTTACGAACAGTTTGAGAATAGGTAATGTTTGCGAAGAGGATAGGATAGGTCCAGCCCTCTCGTAACTTTGCGAGTTCACGCATCCGTATTCAAGATGCAAACGACTCACTAATTGCGTTCAAGAATCCTGTTCTTATGTTGGAAAGATGCGCACTGGATGTGTCGTGCATTCTCCGTGCAATTCAACTATGAATACCAGTCTTAGTATTAAAACTTCATGTTTAAAATTAGATTTAAAATAGCAATGAGCATATAAAATATTTCAAGGATCTGTTTCTGTCACCGCATTTCTTAAATTTTTTGCAGAACACTTCTTAGTTTGAAAAAAGTTGTCTAATTAATAGATTTATTGAGAATTACGGTGATTGGTGCATGTCAAAAAAAATTTGTTTAAGCTGCATATGGTTCGTGTTTATAGACTGATCACTTTGGTTACCTGCTTGAAGTAAAGTGTCCTGACAACAAAATTGGTAGTTGCAACCGTATTTATGAGAAGTTTGTGAGGATTTGAGGAGTATTGAAAATAAATTCTTTACTTAAAAATAGTTTTAAGTACTTATATTACCGATTTGACCCATTATTAGTTGCGTAGAGTGAAACAATGTTTTGTATTAAAAGAAAAGTGTTTTGGAAAATATTTCACTCTAGGCAACTACTGAGTGTTCAAACCAGAAATATAAGTATTTCAGGTAATTAAGTAAAACTTTTCATTTCATTCTCTTCCTCGTTGATAATGATATGATGTAAAACATTGGCTCACGAATGAGTGTTCTGAAAGTTGTGTATGAACTTCTAAAATCCTCATGAACTCTTCATAAATGCAGTTGCAACTACAAATTTTGTTCTCAGGAAATGTAACTTCATGCTGGTAGCCACAGTGCAATCCCGTTAAGTAATTGAGTACTAATATCCTATTTTATCTCTATGACAGCAAGCTTGGTAAACAGAGTTCATAAGTAGTTTCTATTTTCAGCATTAAATGCAACAAATTTATTTTTATCTCTTACAGAGGTCATTAAAAAATTTAATGGGCATTAGAATTTCAACTATGCTTCCCATTTGCATCACATTGTTTTTGCAGTACTGTACATCTCCAAAAATTTTAATGATAATAATGCTGTATAGTTGTTCCTGAGCGCTGAGGCCCTGGAATATTTCTGAGTTTTTGTATTTTTTTTTTATAAATGGTGTTGGTGCAGATGCATGCTGTCATGGGTACATCATTAATTTTTCTATATGGTCTGGAATCCCAAGTGTGTTGTTTTAGGATGCAAGCTTTAACTGTTTTTCATCTAATGCATAAGTTACAGTGTGATTGTGCTCTGACAGGAGTTATTTTTTACATAATGTAGCAGTCTTCAAATTAAGGTGTTTATTATTTTATGTTCTGTGTATGACTAGCCATGACATTTGTTTTTGTGTCACAAAGCGTGTAATTTTAACTGCATATTGGACAAAATATAACTGTTCTTTATATGTGATCTGAAGTTTGCATGGAAAGTAGATCCAAAGCTAAAGGATCATTATTGTTATGAAATAGAAATCTAGTCAGGGTAACTAAGTATACACAAAGTAAAACAGCTGAAACATATATAAGACAGTAAATTATTAACACTGTATAAAGCCTGTAGCTTTGGGAAATATGATTGCAGTTTTTAATAACAACAGTTACTGGGATATTTGGTGTTGTAAGTAATTAAATTCATTGTAAACATTAAGTTGTTTTTAATACACCTGTGTATAAACTGACTTGGTGTTAATTTTTTTTTATAAGTATCCCAAAAAAAATTATTTAGTGATAGTTCAGTTCAACTTTAACACACAAATTAATAAGGTAGATGAAATTTCCTTCCAGTGTTTAGAAGTTTGTAGCCTCCTTATTGTTTTTCAGTTTGTAAGTCATCACTGTAACATTTCACAGGTCAGACATATTGACAAAAAATTTTTTGGTATTTTAAACATGGTCATTTATTTTTGTGATATTTCCATTTGTAATTTCTTATAATTGATTTATGCTCTGGATTTTTTAAAAAAATGTATATAAATTAAGGTTTGTAAATTTTTATAAATTCTTACAAGTTTTTTAGAGAGCTAGTGTTTCTTGCATGTTTTGGAATGTTAACACTTGTATGTATCAAAGCATATTTTCTTTGAACTGAATTGGTTTTGTTGAAAATCTTGTACACAACTTTTTTTGTTTTAAAAAATTTAGGCGTTCTTAATTCAAAACCTACTGTAAGTATTAACATTGCAGCTTAACTACAACGTATTTCAAACAGCAAATATTATATTTTAAATAAGAGTGTAAACAATTATTAAAGATACAGTAAGTGGGGGTGACTTTGGACATGTGGTACAAATAATTATTTTACGCATATATTGTAACCTTGAATAAAGAAATTTACTTGTCATAAATTCTGTAAGGTAAATATACACATTACAATATTTATCCACAGTCGACAGTTACGAAAAGTAAAAATCGTGTAAAACTGTCCCAAAGTCAGCCCTGCTTAGAGAAGATAGAATAAAATGCTGGTGACAGCTAGTGAAATGTAAACATTTATGCACGATACTAATTGTGGCCGAATAATATTTGTACAGTCACTTAAATCTTATAATGCTGCAATAATTTCAAATGGGTTCAACTGTGGTACAAAATTGCAACCCTGTAACATCATGAAAATTGTAGCATTTAGGTATCCCACCACTCTTCTGCGATGTTGTACCTGTGCGTATGCCACTTTCGTTTGTTCTATTTCTAAGTATCGGTGTTGTGTGACAATTTGCTATGTAATTATGTTCATTTTAAACCAAGTAATATGAATGTAAGTAAGTGGTTAAAGTTAAAAATGCAACATAGTAATGAACAAACTGTAGAGAAATTTAAAAGTACTTCCAGTTAATATGACATGGTTGAAACAGTAGTAGCATACTTGTTAACAACAGTAGGAGGAGAAAATGAGAGAGAGAAGAAGGAGAAATGTAGCACATATGAAAGTTTTGAATGTTTTTATACGAGAGGTTAGGGTAACATGTGAACAGAGGAGGGGTAGGGTTTGTCTAATACTCATAGTTCAATTTTTTTTGCCAGCCACATGTTTAATTTAGCCAAATGGAAATGTTAAACTACAGCAGTTTTTTTTTCCATATAATTTGTACAAAAATAAATTTCTTGAATTACTGTATTTTTCATCTATGACAAACATGCCAGAATTTTTATGGATGAAAGAACTTGCACTAAATATTAGTAAAAATGGTGCATAAGTCTTTGCTTTAGGATTAGTGTGCCCTTATATTATACTAAAGTTCTGTACTTTACTGTATTTATTTCCATTAATATTTCCTGAATTACCATCTGAATACAGTTCATTTAAAGTGTAGAAAATTATGTTTAAAATGCTATAATATTATTCACACTTAACTTTGTACAGTAGATCAAGCATCTTGGAAGAGGAGGTTTAAATTGAGAAAAGATGTATTAACAATGCAGGTATAGCAAATAAGAAGTAAAGTATACTTTGACAGATATGTATTTGCATCCTTGGAGTTGTACATGACACGCAACATTCCTTGTAGTAACACACAACAGACACGAAGAACAAGCAATGTAAGAAACAAATACCTACACAACACATCACAGACAATGAGTGCCAACCTTGCACAATAGAATTGTCCAGTATATACAATATACCAATACCCCTACCCAATTCTATAATCCAGCAATATTAGACAAGTTTAATCCTTGAGCACAATAATTGAACTTCACAAGTGATAAAGCCTTAGTCATCACATCAGCTAATTGCTCAGATGACTCAACGTATACTATTTTTACTTGATTAGATGACACTAAGTCCCTTACATAATGATATTTAATAT
>PNEQ01000381.1:9394-19514 GCA_003012365.1 Medauroidea extradentata
AGAGTCTTGTGCTTGCGAGACAAAGGATGAAAGCATGCGGACCTAGATCCTCGTTTTCTCCGCCCGAGAGTTGTAGGCTGGCGAGACAAATTATCTCGGCACGCGCTCGCATCGATCGCCGCTTCGCTGCGAGGAAGTGTCCTTTATTATGAATGACGCTCATCAAAATCTCGTACCGTAAATTTTATTAAAATAAACGAGGCACTCGTTTTCAATTGTGACGAAAAACGCAATTCCTTGAAACTTCATACAACTCCACAGCTTACAGATTAGCTTTCAAACGATTTTTGGCTACCAAAAATTTTTGCACCCTCATATAAGACGAGTAGCAATTTTTGAGGGCCAAAAATATGTAAAAATTGTTGTCTTATATTCCGGCAAATATGGTATGACCTTGGGGGGCATCGTCATCTGTGCCCGCTAAGGGTTTGAAAGTGGAGGGGGAGAGGAAGGTCACGGGATGATGCGGAAACAATGGTAAACGCAGCGGACCAGTGGACCTGCAGTCACATCTACCTTCTCTGTTTCACACTCCACTTGGGTGGTCACGGAATGACTTGGAGGGGGAAGGGACGTGAGGTAGTGGTGGTGAGAACGGAATGTGCTGCAGCAGATGATGACTCACTGCGCTGTGTTGCCAGCTAGTCAGCTTGGAATACAACCCGGCGCTGGCGCCTGGCGGCCCGGCCGGCACGCGGCACACGTGCACGTAAACACAACGTTAAGCCAGCTGGTCATCGGCGAATCACAGGAATACTCTTAATATTTCTACGCAATATTAATTAATGTTAACAAGTCAGTCCTGTTAACAAATGCAAATGCAACTTTTTTCCCCACATAATTTTTTTTTCAATTTTTTTAAATCACCTCATTATTGCAGCATCCCATTTTTTTGGGGCAAAAGTTTTTGTCAAATATGTGCGGCCATTATGCGAGTAAATACGGTATTTGTTGCTATTTGGTTTGAGGCGATCACGCCATCCAGCAGCAGCAGCCGCCGGCCATACCGTGCCAAGACACTGCGGCAGAGTGACTGAGTTTTGGACGATACTGTGGCGGCCGAGTTACGTCCCCCGCAAACTTACTTTGTGTGTTGATTGCGAAGGGCACAAGCCAACATTTGTAAATAATACATGATAGAATTAATACAAAATGTTAATATTCCCTGTTGTAACAAGTTGATGCAATTTTAGGGCACTTTTTTTGTTTTGGGGGGTCATAATTGACCAAACTCGTTGACAGCGAGGTCTCGGCAATAGCGAGGTTCGAACCAGGAACCGTAACACCTCGTTATAACGGGACTCTACTGTATAATTTAGTGAGTGATAATGAAGAATTAAGAATAAAATTCATGATTGTTAATTTTGTATGAAACGTATTCACTTTGGGTGCCTACAGACGCGTCACGGAATTCTAAGTAATTTGGCTCTCGTGGAGAATTGTGTTAAAGGACGCGGTTCACCTCAGTTTTCAACGTCTTTTTTTTTATGTTTCTATTGTTACCAAATATTTTTTTCTTATTTTATACGTAAATTGTGATTAAATCTTCCTCATAGGAAATTTTTGTATCTTTCATAGTTTTTGCGTAATGAGTCGTAAACGTCAAATTTTGGTCTTTATGGTTTTAAGTACGGTACTAAAACCAACTGACATTCCAAACTGTAAAAATTCACACTATATAACAAAAAGGCTATGATTTGACATATATAAATACAATAAAATATATTTTTTGTATTTAAAAAAAATTTTTAAATTTTAATTTCAAAATTCAGCATTTTTTATTAAATACAAAAGTATTTAATTTTTTTGTTTTTATATTTGTCAAATCATAGCATACAACATTGTTATACACTGTGAATTTTGTCAGTTTGGTATGCCAGTTGGTTTTAGTGGCGTACTTAAAACCGTAAAGTGCAAATTTTTGACGTTTGTGACTCATTACCCAACAACTATGAGAGATACAAAAATTTCCTAAGAGGAAAATTTTATCACAATTTATGTCTAAAATAAAAAAATAAAATATCTGGTACAAATATAAAAATAAATAAAGACGTTGAAAACTGACATGAAAAGCGGCCTTAAGCCAACCCTGTTAAAGTTATTAGCGTTTGAAGATATTGGTGGTTTTCTTGTAAAGAGCAGAGTTGAAAGGCGATGATGACGTCAGCGCTGGGTGTGTGCGTGACCCACGCCTGGGTTTACCTGCAATGTGATGCTAGGCTGTTCCCAACTGTAGTTGCGGCCTCGTCATGTTTATTTGAGTACAATTAGTTGTTTAAGTGTCCTGCATTTTGTTATAGAGAGTCATACTATGTATTGTTATGTTTATTGATGACGGGCAAGCGCACGTAAACGTATGATTTATTGGTTCAGTAAATAAATATTAATTTTAGCGATTGATCCAGAGGGGACTCTGTTGTTTGACATCGAAGGCACACGGTGCGCGTTCCTTCGCCTGCAAACTTCCTACTTGCTTTTGTGACTTGGACCATATTGGTCTTGTGTAGCTTCGAAGGGGTTAAAATGGCGATAGGTGGAGGCCCCGCACACGCTGATAAACTAACTGATCCGGGCTGGATTGATCAAAATACATTCAAACAAAGATTCTACGTTCACTCACGGTTTCCCAAAATTTGTCAGTACGACCGAGTTGTCCGTACGAACCAATAGGACCCAATTTCTGCTTGACCTGAAACCCCCCTCCCCCCTTTTCCCTAATGGCTCGGACGTGAGAGAGATTCATTAAGTCTCTGAGGATATGATCACTTTTTCAAGAGACTTATCCAAAAGCATGTGTTCTTACACATATTATCTTAGTACGCCGAAATATTCCAAGGAAAATTATTACTCCATTGGTGCGTAAAATGTAAAACGACGAAAAACAAGAACGCAACGTCGCCATTAACTCAGCTGGCAATATTTGCCGTGTTTACTTAATGCCACTGGCAAATAAGACGTTTAATACCTAGTGTTTCTGGTTGATAAAGAATAATCATTTTGATAGGATGCTGCGATATAAACAAAATAATATCCGAAATGTATATCAATAACTTCTAAACTTACACAATTAGTAACAAGGCATGTTGGTTTCTCTTTACGGAGTAGAAGTTGTATTCACATCTTTTTTATACATTAAGTTAACGTTTATATAGTGTGATACTATATTCTAACTTAAATTATACTTAATTTCTTCAAAAAAGACTACAAAGTCAGTTAAAATGAATGAAAACATGTAGTGCAACGTCTCTTGAACAACACGATACAACATACATTTACGTGTTTGTTGTGAGAAAATAATGTATTTTATCTTACTTCCTGTGATAAAACATAGATTAGTGAAATTTTCCGATGCAATTATGAGCAAAATAATGTCCATAAAACATGAACAAGTAAAATTAACGGTAAATGACTAAAAATGTATTGCCTCAGCGTAGCATGTAAGCCTAACTTCAAAATAGTGTGTATAAATGGCTCGTGATTATATTTGGCCTGTTACGAAATTAACTGTGTTTCATAATGAATTTTTGCCGTTTTCATCGTGAAACACATTATTTGAGGGTTGAGCTCTTACACCTATATTGCTTATACATATTGCGACTTATAACGACGTTTTAATAAATCTCTGCGACTGATATTTAATTACTAAAATTTTTATTTTTTCCATTTTATTTTTCATTGTTTGGGGAAATCTGTACGTACGAGTAAAGTGTACGTATGAACCGAGTGCCATACGAGCGGGGTTTTACTGTGTGTAAAACTTCTTAGTGTAAATTTTTTAATTTAGATTCTTATCCCGTAAGGAAGGCTTGGCCGGGAAATTATTTTCTTAATGCATTTGCTGTTATTTCAGGCATGGGGCACATGTTGTGCACCCACGTGGCACTTGTTTGTGCAGAGGTGTAACTACCCTGTCCGAAGATTTTCAGTAAAATCTCTCATGTTCATGGAAGTTTACAGTCTTTCTTTTTATTTCTTCATTTAATGGCACCCGCATTCGAACCCCTCCAATAGTGATGTATAGGGCACTATTAGGAGAAAAGAGGTACTGCACCAACATAAGCTAGTCAGCTGAGGTACATACATAATTTCTGCAGTCAAATTTGTTTCATTATGGTACCAAACCAACACCGTACCACTACACCATGATTGCTGTTCTTGCCACAGACTGAAGACGTTTTTCAGTTTGTTATTTAAGGTTAGGCCTGCCGATAAACAAAAGTACGTACATGTTAAATAATGAGTGACCACGTTATGAAAATAGGTTTTTAGGTATCGCAGAGAAGAAAGTTTAGCGTTGTAGTTACAGTGCGAAATTAAAACTAATGGTGGTTTAGGTATGCAAACATGCATAACAATTGTGATGCAACTATGTAATGGAATTAATTTGTGAAGAAGACACTAATTTATGTGTAATTTCATTCAATTTTGAAACCCCTAGTTAACGTGTATGACTGTTATTATAATTTAGGTTAATTATTATTATTTTTTTATCAGCTGTATTTGGAAAGTGTACTGCCAACGACCATCACTTACGGAATGAGAGGTAACTCAGTGCTATAGAATGGGTCCTTATTATTTCCTTCTTCTTTGCTATGTGCGTGTTCACTAGCACTGCATTCTAGCTACGGGAAAATATAGAAAGAACAAAACAGAAGCGTTGCACGTGCACTATTTTCTTTCGATTACAATACATTGACTTCTATTAATGTCACATATTTGTATATTGATCGATTGAACATTGAACTGCAGTCGCATATGTATTTGTATAATTTATTTTATTTTCGTAGTTTAGCTGCTACGTCGTAAAAATAATAACTTCTGCATTTGTGTTTAACCAAAGGAAAATGTTTGACATTAATAGTGTTAGTACTACTCACAAATAAATAATTATTTTTATTGTTTACATGCATGTACAGTAGGTTTAAATGCAAGTCAAAAACATTACCTTATTTCCTCTTCATATGTAAATACTAAATACGTAACGTAAATCACGACAGCAAAAATGAAAGCCCACATCAACTTCAAAATCCCTTTTGAATTCTTACTTTCGCTTAGTTTTTTCCTGTGATGTAAGACAGAGTTTACTATTCATACAATCAGGAAATAGTGGCTTTAACCTATACTTGCATGCAAACTTAGAAATCTAATCTCCTCGATTACTGGGCAACTGTGTTTCACAGTACACAAAACATATTTTACAATCGGGAATACAACACTTACGTGACATAACTTTCAACTATTAATAAAATATAAAGCTTCTGTCCACTTCGCTCATCGGACATAACCTTTCTTCACACCATTTCACTTTGCAGCAAAAATGGCGACCACTGACTATGACCAATACAAAATTCAAACGGAAAGGAGAAGAAAAGCCACTTGTATCACGACGGTGCTGCTGCAATTTAGCTACGGATATTATAAGAAGCTGAAATGTAGGGCTCAATTTATCCTGTATCAGTTTCACCCCCATGAGTAGGGCCCTACACTTTTCGCGATTGCGAAAAAACGACGATAAACGCGAAATCGTTATAAAATACATTTTTCATGCGAAATTGGTGTAAAAGTGAATTTTAACACGAAATGTAATGTTGAAACCCCAAAAGTGTTAAGTTTTTACACGAAACGTAGCCATGTAATGTTAAATATATGTAATATTTAGTACTGTACATTGCGAAGACAAACCTTGACTACAGGAAAAAAAATTAATATATGGCTGATTGCCGATCGGGAGTAAAAAAACAAAAGGCACTTTACCTTTTTTTTTCTGGTTCAAATGAAGGGAACATTTCACATTTGTCACTTCAAAAACACTTTGCGAAACATATAAAAATAATAGACAGTCAGTATGTTTACATCGGCAAAAGTAATGGCTGTTAGAATAACGTAAACATATTGAATGTGGCCGTTTATGTGCCGCTTGGCATTTGGCAACTTGCAACCTAACCTAGAACGAATGAAGAAGAACGATAAACAAAAACGTGCGCAGCAGTGTTGCAAGATATGTCGATCATTTCATGGTTGCCATGTCATCTTCACTTCTCTACGGAGTAAAAAGTGCAGGAAATCCCAAACACGACAGAAAACTTTCCTATTTTGAAGATGTTTAGCACCTTTTTTTTGTTAAGTTTTTTAAATAATACAAAAAGACATTGAACTGTTTTTAATATACGTAGAACTTTTACTGGCTTAATTTTAGGAACTACAAAGTGCATAATTTTGTAGGGCATTTCAGTGGCATATAGAACTGCTTTTAAGTCCTTCAGCAATTTTTATCACCTCTTTTTTATATTTTTAAGCATATTTAACACCACTTTTTTATTTTAAGCAATTTTTAACTCGTTTTTGATTTTCCTGGATTTTTAATACCACTTTTTAACACCGCTCTACAGTTTTAAGCTATTTCAGCACCGCTTTTGCCAAGTTTTTGTGGCGAAATTGGAGATTTTATTTACTGTTTTCAGGAGGCCCTACCCATGAGTACTGCTTACTGAGATATACAACAGAATATCTATGTTTTGGAATGTTATTCAACGGTATGCTGAATTATTTTCTCTAAGTAAGATATGTTTTTTTTTCTCTTCTTTCTCCGAGGCGATTGTTTGAACCAACACTATTGTTGACGTCTCTTTTATCTTCTTGGCTTGATTTCCGTCGTAATAAGATGTTTGCGGCAGGCAATTAAGATGACGCCTGTTACTGCCGCCATTCTAAGGATAGGATGTCATGGGAGCAAGTTTAGGTTGAGGATAAATTTATAGAAGTATTACCGTTTTAAGAAGAGGCACCATTTTTTCTGTTAATTAGCATTTTTTTTAGTGAACTGCAAGACAGCGTGGGAAGCACGTAAGCCATCGCTCACGAGCCTCTTATCATGATATTTCATGAAAAATTTATTTTGGCTTTGCTGTAACTTCTGGAATATTGCTAGTAAAATTTTGAACACTAAATTTTTAACTCTTAATTTTTATTATTTCCGTGCCTTTTTCGCTTATTTGTAAAACTGTTGTATTTTGGACAAATTTAAATGTTGTGAAATTACCGTACAGACTGGCAACTCTGCAACCAGAGGTATGAGTGTCAAAGCGTCCTTGCTTATGCCAAATGAACTAAGCCGAGAAAAGTGTGTGAAAGTTTGTGTGTAGTAAGATTATTTGAAAGGGAATGTTTGGGGAAGTACCGTATAGTGATGTGTTTTGTGTCATGTTGGGAGAATTCATTTTAAAATTCACATGATTTTTCATGTATGAAGTAGCACAGAATTATGAGCATCATTCACTACCGTTATCAGTTTTTTTTTGTTTTTGTAAAAGGGAATATTTCATATCTTGTGTATTGTGTTGTGTACTGTGTAGTCTGCTATTAGGCTATATACATATAAATCCTTTATCCACTACAACCAAAATTATACACAGATAGGGACTTTGTGAAAATTAATTACTATGACGACTGGTTAAGCTTTTTCTTATTTTACTTAGGCATGTGTATGTTAAAATGAATTTCATATTTGGTTTTTGAGTATACATATTTTCCGGACCTATTAATAAGGATTTTTGACAAAATTAAAATCTTACCCTTAGCATAGGGCAAATACGGGGGGTCGTCTTATATTCAAAGAAAAACAGTACGTTGTAGTTGTGCCTGATTATAATGCTATGTTCTGTCTTTTGTTCCACTTTTCATTTAAGTACTTACATTAAAAATCTTGCTACCTTGCATGCACAAATGGATAGTAATGAATTATTGGTCACTTAAAGTTGTAGTAGTCTTCCTAGTGCTTTGTTTGTCCATAAACTTGGTACATACAATTCACTTTCTATGTTCCATACATTTGGCAGTTGTATGGGTTGTCGCTGATGTCATTTGTTGCGCAGGCAGCAGAGAACGCAGCACGGGCCGCATTGAACCACATGGCATCACTGACACATGGAGGCCAGGGACAGTCTCCTGGTGGTTCTGCCAAGCTGGTGCGGCACTCGCAGCTGCCTACACCTCCCCAGCAGTGGTGTTCCGGCAAGAACAACACCCCAGCCTTCAGGCAGCAGGGCAAGCAAGGTAACTCACTTTGTTTCCCTGCCCAATTGGTTATACTGTAAAACCTCGATAACACAATGTGATTTTCTTTCTTTTAATGACAGGAATAGTTTAATGTTAACTTTACTGCGCAGTAAAATTTTTCTTTGTATGTAAAACAATGCAAAATAAAGACTGGTGAAAATGTTATTGGGGTATTAGGAATATTGATTTTTTGGGAATAAAGAGCTGGAAATTAATTTCAGAGAATTTTTGTTGTTTTAAAAATAATATTGGTTTTACAAACTTTATTATTAATAAATTGCAAAAATTCAGGTCCTCTGAAGTTTGTATTAAAGAGGTTTCACTCTGTCCGGTGTAATACCCTATACAGTCTCAGAGGAAATTTTCTGTATCGAGCACAGTGGACATCTACTCTCCACATTATATCTCTTGAGTTTTGTTGATTATTAGTTTGCATTGCATTTTTTAGCCATATTACGGTATTCTTTTGTAGTAAAAACTTCCTTTACTCTAAACATTTTGTTATTTGGCATTATGTTGTGAATTTTTATTGTAGAAGTTTTCTACTTCAGTGTTATTTTGAAGTACAGTACTAGTATGTACATATTTCTGGCACTGTCTCTTTTCATGATCTTGGAATTGTACGATGGTTCAAGGCCCAACTCTTACAGCATATTTACATGTTTTAGGCACAGAGTCTACTGCAGAATGGCGTAGAAGAACAACTAATGCCCAGAATTCCGGTCCTGTGTATTCCCAGAATGTATCATATGACCAACATAAGACAAAGCACTCTGGCTTCCCCATGCCGGTCTCCAAGTTCCCTCAAGGTTTCCCTCCAACTGTTCCTCCATTCCATCACAGTCCCCAGCAACATCAACAGCAGCAGCATCATCATCAGCAACCACATCATCAACAGCATCAGCAGGTATTGCTTTTAATTTTTGTTGGTATTTCTGCTAACATGTACTAATACAGTGAACCCTCGATAACTCGGACCTCGATGTCCCGGACTTCGGATAACTCGGACAGAATTTCAAAAAACAAAATTAATTTTAATCAAATTATTTTTTGGTTAAAAATCATAAGAAAATTGTGTCTGCCTCATTTAAATCCATTACGTTTTATTTAAAAACAGTATTAAGCTATAAAAGCAGTTGCTCATCGCTACGTAGCCTTTAATAATCCCACCGTAAAATATCTGGCAAATTCCGTGTGGTTAAATGTTGCTAGTGAGGCGCGCGAGTGGAGATGCAACTCAGCAGGCAGGCCTCCCTTCTTTATCTTTCCTCCCTCTTCACAGCGCGAGCCAGACACGTACGTGCGTCATAAATAAACAGTTCAGTATGATGCTGGTGAATTGGACGGTAACTACAGGTCACAATGGCACCTAAAGGAAAATTTATTTTGTTCTGGTATGTGTTATAAATTCAAGATTGCAAAACAATTTGTTCCGGACATTAATAAAAAAAATTAAAAGCTATTGGTTTGCATTGCTATGTAGGCAAGGTGGTGAGAGGGTTTTACGGCCCTTTAATGACGTCTTACAAGCCAATGAGGATGAAGTGAGGTGAAAAACAACACAACGTCCATGCCTGAGCAAGGATTCGAACCCAGGGCTTCTCGCACCGTAAACTGCCGCCTAACCCGCTACGCTAGAGGCCAGCGCGATATCGAAAAAAAAAAAAAAACAGGGCTTAATAAATTATAAAAAAGGGGAGGGGGCAGAAAGAGGCTTTTGCCCCGGGTCACACATTCTAGAATGAATGGGCTTTTATTGAGTTCCCGTTAATGTTGATGGTATCTGTGAAATTTATTTTAAGTGTAAAGAGTGTGTAAAGATGTCACTGATCTATGACGACGCAGCCAAAGTAAGATAGTATGAAGGGAGGCCTACAAGCACACATTATCACTTCAACCACGGCCGTAGACTTCAACTAAACAAAAAAAAAAAAAAAAAAAGGATGAAAGTTAGACTGAGATTTACGTTACTCCGGCCTCGTATTCTAACAAAGAGGCCCTGGAAAATAAACAATTTCTCGTAGGAAACTAGCAACTGGCTGCAGACACTGTGACATGCTGATGT
>PNEQ01000382.1:6435-30450 GCA_003012365.1 Medauroidea extradentata
TGTACAGTAGTTTAAAATCACAAAATATCATATTATACCAATTCGGACTCGGCCTTAAGTTTCATGGCCTGATAGAAAGACAGTTGCTTAATATTGGTAAATTATTATGTGACTCAGTTATGTAGGCCTATTTAATCATAGTGACAAATTTAAGCTGTTTGTATTTCAAGTATTATAGCTAGTAGGTGTTAGGAAAGCTGAGATGTATAAAAAAAAGAGGAAATTGTTGCTGTGTGGGTTTTAATCTTAAAAAAGCACAAAAAATAAAAAATACCTAGTCATTTTCGGTCACTTTTTTTCCTTTATAGTCACTTCGTAGTCACTTTTCCAAGTCAGATGGTCACTATATTCACTATTTTAGAGGTATTGGACCACTTTGAGGCCTGCCAATGTCAATAAATGAGGAGGCTGTTATACACGAGACAATTTGAATAAAAAAAATTTTTGTATCTAAAATACGTTGTTGTTATAGCCTACTACATTTACTCTAAAGAATGAACACTGTTATGAATAACGCGTTGAACAATCCCTTTAAAATATATTTTTTAAATAACAAAGTTCAGTACTTAACCCAAACATGATTGGTACTCTCGTCGTAAACAAATATGGTGGCCGCCATGTTCCCCTTCAGTCGTTCATTTAGGCAATATTTATTTATTCAGATCCTCCATTGGAATTGGATAAGGAGCACTCACAGTACCAAAGTGAACAGAAAAATTGGAAAACAATGAGTTATACTGCCTACATAATTACATTTGTGTTGATAAAATCACAAATCCCTCTCACCACACATTATCATTGTGTATTGACGGTAAACTTTCTTGAAACAGTTCTTTTACAGTTTTCTTGCGCATATCACACATCTTCTAATTCAAATGCTGCGGTGTAACTATTTCATACTTTCATCGCTTTTTTACTACGGCCACATGTTATGTAGCTTTCTGCCATGTACACAACACGTCGACGTCATCAGAGTTCTGACCAAAGAATATCTTCGCTGCAGATATTCCACTCTGCAATACGCTCGTATGCAACGGACGCAACTGCTGAAGAGTATGTAATAAAGACACACCACTTGTATCCTAAGACAAGTCTTTCTTTCTGAAAATGTTTTTTGGATAAATATTACTTTAAAATATTAACTTGGATGACTATTATTTTCTTCGATGTTCAGTGGTCGACATTATTGGCTAGAACAGAGTTCTTTTTTGCTGGGGCTGTTATACACGAATATTGTATATTTTCAATTTATGAAGGTCAAAATTGGCGAGGGTGTTATACATGGACGGGTGTTATATTCGTGTAAATACAACCTGGAATTTAAAAATTTAGTATACAAACATTTTTGCGGATAGTATTTACACAGAATACCATTTTCTTGGTAATTATACTAATTTTCTTACCAATATTGTTCTGTGGAACAGTGGGTTTGACACGTGGTGCCAGTTTTTTGTTTCAAATACCGTATTTGTCGGCATATAGGACGACCCCGCATATAAGACGAGTCATGGTTTTGAAGGTACAAAATCTTGAAAAAAAAAGTAAGTTACTAATTTTGAATTTCCCGACAGAAAAATATTTTTTTTCCTTTGTCAGAAACATTAAAAATTTAGTTTAAATATTTTCAATGCATTTATTATCGGCATATAAACATCATAGTGGACACATAAACGAATAACATTGGCTAGTACTGATCTCAGCGCGCCCAAGAGCCAAGGAAACGCACGGCGGTGGCCAGCGATAACTCTTCTAACGCCGGCCTAAGGCACGCCGAGCACTTCATGACAACGCCGGGCAACAACAGCTGCTTGCAAGGTCATCGCGTTCCTGTGCGCTGTTGTCTGCCAGGCTAGCACTAGATGGTAGACCCGTGAATGTGTGGTATGGTCCCTAGATCCTAGTTTTTTCCGCCCGAGAGTCTTGTGCTTGCGAGACAAAGGATGAAAGCATGCGGACCAAGATCCTTGTTTTCTCCGCGGCGAGAGAATTGCAGTGCCTGTGACGTCACACCACATGGGGAAGTACTGTGGAAAACAAATCTTGTTTACAAACGTGCTGATTTGTTAGTTGGTGATGGCAGAAACCAAAAACTTTGTGCACTCATAGACTTGCACGCAAGTTTAAAAAATATAGATTTCATTTTATGCTTAAGATATGCAAATGCATAAGATCAGTGTTTACCTGAAAAATCGGCAAATTCCAAACAAATAATCTGTTATCGTTACATACATCTCATCCTGGACATGTGAAGCCAAATGCCTGTTTGATGATTATGTTCGGTTGCAGTGAGGTAGGAATTGTAACCCACACCAGACTGAAGCTCAGCATTATTTCAAGCTGTCCATTGTCTCTTACACTGAGGGTAGCTGTGCTCATGTTGGCAACATTGATGTCTTGTACTTTCATTTGTCTTTATAAGCGCAGCTAACTGTAAATTTAACCTAAGTTTTGCGAAACTTGTTTGAAAATGTTTTGTTATTAACAGATGTGTTTTTTAAGTAATTTTCATTTTAGTGCAGTGTGTTGATGCTTATAAAATGATAATGTAATGGGGAAAAAAAAATATACATTTTCAAAAAACAAAAATTGATGATCATGGAGAAGTGTGACGAGTTCGTGGAAACATTTGTTGACCTGAGTAAATAACTTTCCGTTCCCGTTCAAATGTGTACTGTAATTGTTCAAATTCGTAATAGCGTGGCAAAAAAATTGTAAAAACAACTCGGATCTATTTTAAGATGTTCTCTTCAAATGGTATGTGCACGTGCCACGAATCTTCCCATAACATTATATTAAATTCCTGTATTAGTAACTTAAACTTTATCAAATTTTATGTGACAAACTATGATAAATTCATTGCTTGCATGATTACTTTTACTTTGATTTTACCTGTAGAGAGTTTTTTAAGCGATATGAAAACAAAAGTACTAAACAATGTAAGCTGATTGAGTTTTTTAAGATTTCCTTTAATTTACACTTTCCTTCTACAGTAAAACTCGCTTAAGACGTTCCCACAAGATACGTTTTCCCAGCTGAGTCGTTTGGTTCGTTTGGTCCCATCACTTTTGCCATAAGAGCCATGGTTACTGTTCCCACATTTTACGTTTTGCCACGTACCTGATTTCCCGTGTAATACAGTGAACTTTTGTAAAAAAAACTTGATTTTTTTAAAAGTAATGTACACAACTTTCTTTAGTAAACAAACTGAAAGGAAACTGCAACTGCAAGAAAAATACCACATTTGTTTACGTTTTTGTATTGTCATCATAGATAGACGCGAGTTGTAGCGTTCCACAGACAGCGAGCAGGTACACTCACGATTTATTTAATGCGTGCGCTTAACACGAATATATACAATCAGCCATTGGTGATCATGTGCAAACCCGCAACAGATTGACCGTGATCGCGTATCTAGGTTGCGCTCACGGCACAATAAATTCAAGATGGCGGCAAGAGAATTTCCCGTCACTAGCAGTATGAATTGTATGGAACGCTAGCGATCGCTGTACCAGAGCTGGCAACATTGATCTCTTTACGTGCGTTCGTTTGTCTTTGTTTACGCAAACGATAACTAACCTAAACTGAGAACACTCGTTCACTAGCTGCCTCAGTCGCAGGAATCCCAAGATACTGCATTGCAATTTTGCAAACGTTGGGTTAGAGCATGCTGCCTTTCTCTCTCCACCATTTTAAGGGGTCAGCTGTTCTTGAAATAGGAGGCAAGGAAAGATAGTCCGACACTTCCACGTTTCCATTGACTTCACACTCTTGTGCCATTTGGTCAAAAACATTCCAAAGAGATGAATTTACATCTTGATGTACAGGTTTTTCTGAAGCAGAGAAAATATATTTGTTTTAAATAGTAAATTTTTATACCTGAATAATTATACATTATAACAGCAAGTTAAAACCAGTATTACAATTCAAGCAACAGCATTAGGCCTATACAAAAAAAATATTTTGTTACAAAATTCATGTAGGATCCCAAGTTAATGCTTTATTTCTCGAAGTTTTTCTCGAAGTTCGAGATCTCGCACAACCCTAAAATTTTTATTAACATGCAAAGTCTGTAATTTTAGCTTTTTAGTTTTTGTTAGTTGATAAGTTGTGCAATAAACGTGTTTGAAGATTCTATTCTTAATTTTCTTTAGATTAGAATATGTATGTATGTATATGTATATATATATATATATTTAAGAATAATTTTGTGTTTCACTACATTAATTTGTGGATGTAAGTATAAATGCACATGCATTTTAATGTGAAAAATAAATAAGAATTTAGATGTTTCCGTTGCTTGAATAATTTTGTAAATTGGTATATTTGTCTGTATTTTCAGTTGCTGCAGTAGTAAATATGTATATATATATATTTAAGAATAATTTTGTGTTTCACTACATTAATGGGTGGATGTAAGTATAAATGCACATGCATTTTAATGTGAAAAATAAATAAGAATTTAGATGTTTCCGTTGCTTGAATAATTTTGTAAATTGGTATATTTGTCTGTATTTTCAGTTGCTGCAGTAGTAAATACGTAAACTTCTGCCGCACGTAAAATGGCTATAATTACAGTTTAAAATTAGGATTTTCTAGGTTAAATTTTCAACATTTTTGTTGGTTTGATTTATTTTAAGTTCAAAGTCAGTGGCATTATTGTTGTTGCATTCGTCCGTCATTAGACCTATCATTAAATACTCAAAATTTTAATATTGAATTTTTGAAAAGTGTACCAATATTTTTTATTAATTCTATAGATTTTGGAATTTCGGTTTGGACAGGTATTTGTAAAATTGTGCATTAATCTGGCATTAATTCACTCACATATTTTGTAGCATTAATTTACTTGATTGGTAGGCTTCTTTGACAGTGCGTGAAGAAGTGCTAGAAAAGGTTTTTACTACTGTGTATTTAATAGCGAATGTTTCTAAACTTCGACCTAGGGTTATAAATAATTAAACTGCTATCATTGACTGTGTTCATGAGCATGGCATTTTTAGTGAATACATTTAGTTATGTGTTTGATGCAATTATTTCTGTCTTTATTATGTTTTTAATGTTAACGTGTTTGTTTTCAGGTCGTAATCGTTGGCGTGGAGGTCGTGATCGTGGAAGAGGAGGCCGTGATAGGACTCGCAGTCGTACCAGGAGTCTGAGCAGACCTAGAGCACGGGAAAGAACGCGATCTCGCAGTAGGAGTCGAGACAGGCGGCGCAACAGAAGCAGGAGCCGTGAACGCAACATCAGAAGCAGGAGCCGTGAGCGCAACAGAAGTAGGAGCCGTGAGCGCAACAACAGAAGTAGGAGCCGTGAGCGCAACAACAGAAGCAGGAGCCGTGAGCGCAACAACAGAAGCAGGAGCCATGAGCGCAACAACAGAAGCAGGAGCCGTGAGCGCAACAACAGAAGCAGGAGCCGTGAGCGCAACAACAGAAGCAGGAGCCGTGAGCGCAACAACAGAAGCAGAAGCCGTGAACGAAACAACAGAAGCAGGAGCCGTGAACGCAATAACAGGAGCAGAGACAGAAGCAGGAGCCGTGACCGGGACAGAAGCCGTGACAGAGATCGGGACAGGAGTCGTGACAGAGATCGGGACAGAAGCCGTGACAGAGATCGAGATCGGGACAGAAGCCGTGACAGAGATAGAGATCGTAGCAACAGGAGCAGAGAACGAAGCAGAAGTCGTGACCGCATCAGCAGAGATCGTAGCAGATCTCCACGTGACCGCAGAGATGACGGCAGATCAGGCAAGTTTACTTTTATCATCTTTTATCTATAAGTAAAATGTTATTATAAAAATTGTAAAATTAATATTTTCCAATAGCTGTTAGTGTTGGTAAAATTCAGTAGCAAAAGCCATTTAGACAATACAATTTCCCGCTATTTTCATTTCATTATATTTGCTGCTTGTTATTCAATAGTTATGGATGAATATCTAATGTCTTCTTGTCTTGTTAATGGTTAATTAATTTAAATATTGATAGGTCGTCTATCAAGTTTTGAAATTTTACATTTTATTCTAAGTACTGTGTTGTTTCGCGATAATTCTTTTGTAAACTGAAGAACCTCGATTTAACTGCCTAACTCTGCACACGTGCGCTTCAAGTGTTTCCTAGTTGAGTTGCTAAGAGTTATTTTGCGAAATTTTCTTATTTTACGTCTGCTACTTACGAATTACAGTCTTACTTTTACATGGGACCTGTAAAAATTGTTATAAAAGGCAGGAAATTTTAAAATGTTGGAAAATTTCCAATGTAAAAGTAGCAGTTTGGGCCACGAACAGTACAGGAAAGTTTGAAAATTGTAAGTCACTTAAAAGGGATTCTATTGTATTGGTAATTACTGTATGTTATTGTTACATGCTGAAGAATATTTTAAATAACTTTAAATTGCAACTTCTTGCATTTTGTAAATTTTTTTATTATTTGAAATGGAAACTATATTTTATAGACAGGTTCTGAGACTATCATTATTAGATTAATTACCAATGTTATTAGATAGAGGTTTACTGTATTAGTTTTCTTGAATTTTTGTCTATTGCAATATGTGGAAAATTCCACAGTTTTAAAGAGAACAATTAAGGTCATAAATTTCTTGAAGTAGAACAAAGGAATCCCATTACTACGAGAGTTCATAATAGCACATGAAATTGTAACTACGGGGTTGTCATTTAGTATTTATGTGCACATAGGGCCCCTTTTTTTTTTCCCAAAACGTTGACTTTAAAAAAAGAAGGGGAGGCCTATGTGCGCAGTGTTAAATTTTTTTTCCAAAAAAATTTAAAGTTTGTCAACATTAGCTAGGTTTTTATGCTCTACTACAGTAAAACCCTGTTGTGATGTTTTTGAAGGGACTTTACTACACAAACTTCTTAGTTTGGAAAACATTTTAATTGGGAAAACTGGTTTAAAACTTAAGTTGTTACTGTTGTAGGTGCAGTCTTTATTAAATTTTATTTCGGAGTCACAAGGACAATTTAATGTACAGTGACAACCCTTATTTACATTTTTCAGGGGGACAGGGCGAACAAGTGTAAATAGTTGGAAAGTGTAAATTAAGGTAAACCTCTTGAAACTAATTCAGTTTACCTTACAGTAAAACGTCTTTATAACGACCCCTCACGGTTCCCGTGATTAGGGTCGTTATAGAGAGGTGGTCATTATAAGGTTTCGGACCCATTTGGAATATCTACATGTCAAAATGGCAGTTTTCGCATTAAGACCATGTTCAGTCATCTTAAGCAATAATAAATCTTACATTTAAACTTAGCTATTTACAAAATTTATGACCAGGCGTCTTTTAAAGAAAAGGCGATAGTGTATTCTACTTTCGGGGTTTTTCTTTTACCCCGTGAGCGCTTAGAAAGTCACGCGCTGTGAGGTTACGTACCGTGTCGCAGCCTGCTTTATTTCGGCCAGACGCTTGGCCCATCGGGATAGACAATGTTGGGTGGGGGGAGAGGAAGGTGAGGGGAGTGCCGAAGATGGCTGCGCGCATGCACCGATCAATACCACAGCCACAGCAGCTGTCCTCGTGAGCGCGTCAGTTTGCTCTGCCTTGAGACCGACAGAAAGATAATCACGGTCGTGCACTGTGACATAACGTTATCGCTCACTTAAAATATTAAACTTGCATGTCAATGCGTAAAATATTTTGTTCAGAACAAAGAAAATGTAGTGATATAGCCCCCACTCTACTAAAAGTGTACTATTAATTAGTTAATAGCATAGTCGTAGTTGTTGTATGAGCAAACGTTTAAATTTATTAAAGAGTACACAAGGAAAAAAATCTTGAAAAAACCACATGTACAGTAGTAAGAAAATTACCAGATATAATATCCAACAAATGTGATAAATTAGGCAGACATTTGTTTACTATTATCACTGTGTTGACGGGACACTAAACAAACACACAATAAAAGAAAGTCTGACACATTAAAGGGCAGAACAACTGTTTCCTATTTTTTAAAAAAGTTGTTCGCTTACAGTCAAGTTTTGTGCAGTTGGCCGAACCATTCCAGCACAACTTCCTCCAAATTGGTATGCAACGTATGCCTCAGTTTTTTACGTTTGCATTGCGTCCTTCCTTCTGCACTGCATTTACGATCTCGTCCATCATTTTTAAGATCGTAAACAATGTTGATTTCAAAATGCCGAACTACCGCGCAGTTTCTGACTTCGGCTTCTGTGTCGATTCCACTTTCTTGATTATTTGATACTTCTTCAGAAGTGACAAGCCGACTCGCTTTCTACCCAATATGGAAATATCGAAAGTCCGTATGAAGTTTTCAAAAATGTATGGGTCGTCAACAATCGTTTACAAAATCAAACCTAATAATCATAATAACCAAATCGAAAGCCAAAAGAACTGCGTGGGTTGTCAATATTCCTTCACCACTCAAACCAAATAAATTACAAATTGAAATCGTGAAAATAAGCGTAATAAGTCATAAATCGTAAAAAACCAAGAGAAATCCAAAAGTGGCGCAATAAAGTCATTATAATAGAGCAAACAGAGAGCGTGTAGCATATCTAACAGCGACCGAGAGAACACTGGCACGTGAAAAAAGGTAGAGAATGCCGAGCGCGCCGGGTATTCACGTGAGGGGAAAGGAAGATAAAAGTACCGTTACGGCTGGAAAGAGGAAGGATGAGTTACCGCTTGCCGCGTGCAGTACGGTTCTCGCCACTAGAAACGTAACACGGCGTACAAAAACCTATTTTTTGCCGATTTCCTTGAAATTTGAAATAAAAAAATTAAAAGATCACAGGTTCCAAAAAACGGGTTGTTATAGACAGGTGGTCGTTATAAAATGGATCTTATAAAGTGGTTTTACTGTATTAAGTGGTTTTGTTTACATGTTGTTAAAAAAACTCTCTTCAGGTAAAATCGAAGTAATAGTATCCATATAAACAATGCATTTATCAAATTTTGTCATATAAAACTGGTATAGTTTAAGTTACCAATATTGGAATAGAATATACTGCTTTGAGAAGCTTCATGGTACATGCACATACCATTTCAAGAGAACACCTTGAAAAGTAAAAAAAAATTTTTTTTTTTACACTGTTCAGCATTTTACAATTTTTTCTGCAATGCTGTCGCGAATTTAGCCAGTTCCAGTACACATTTGAAAGGGAATTGAAAGTTATTTACTCAGGTCTACAAATGTTTCCACGAACTCGTCACACTTCTCCATGATCATCAATTTTTGTTTTATCGAATGTGCCTATTTTTTCTATTATATTTCCGTTATACAGTGTCCGTATCCGCGAATTACATGACACCCTGTATAAGCATCCAAACACTGCACTGAAATGGAAATGACTTTAAATCACATCTTTTTATAATGTAACATTTTCAAACAGGTTTCACTAAGTTTAGGTTAAAGTTATTGTTAGTGCAAATGAAGATGAACGCACTTAAAGAGATCAATGTTTCCAACGTGGGTACAGCGATCAATAGCGTTCCAGACAATTGATAGTGCTAGCGGCGGCAATTCTCTTGTCTCCATCTTGAATTTATAGTGCAGTGAATGCAAGCATTACACGCAATCTCTGTCTGTCTGCTACGGGTTTGCACATGATCACCAATGCGGATTGTATTTTTTCGTGTTAAGCGCATGCGTTGGCCATCCTGAGTGTACGTGCTTGCTAACATCTGTGGATCACTATATCTCACATCAGTTATCTATGATGACAGTGCAAAAACGTAAACAAATGCGGTACACTAGACCCCCGATTTTACGAATACTCACTGTTCCTCTCATCGCATTCGTAAAATCGCTACCATCGTAAATTCGATAGCGGCTTATTTTTGCCCCCCCCCCCCCCCAACTTAGAAAATTTTAAAATTGCATTTTTTCTGCAAAGTGTCTCTAGGCCCCGACTTCCGTAGCATTTTGCGGGAAATTAATTAACGTAATCGAGATTCCGAGTGTCTTCTCTCGAGCGAATAGCCCGACTCCCGTAGCATTTAACGGAAAAATAAAGCAAGTGATAGTTTAAATGTAAATTTATATCAATAGTCAGACGTCTTATGATAAAAATAACACCGCTAAACAATTATATGACCAATCCTTTTCCTAAAAAAATGAGAAAATCAAGATTCCGAGTGTCTTCTCTCGAGCGAATAGACCGACTCCCGTAGCATTTAATGGAAAAATAACGCAAGTGATAGTTGAAATATAAATTTATATCAATAGGCAGACGTCTTACGATCAAAAGAACACCGCTAAACAATATATATGATCGACCTTTGTCCTAAAAAAAATGAGAAAACCGAACTTTCGAGTGCCTTTTCACGCGCGAATAGCCCGATTTGCGTAGCGTTTGATTGAAAAAATAAAAGTAGGAATTCCTTACTAGTAAAATGCCCTTGTAAATTATTCACCAAAGAAAGAAGGAATAAGCGGATGTATTTATTCATTGCGCAGTTTTATATAACCTAACGTAAAAACATTCCGTCGGCGTTGTTGAATTGTACTAGAACGTAGATACTAGTAGCGTGCAGAGCGGACAGATAGCGCAACTGTACCAACGTTCACAAGATGGATGATAGATAGCGGCACCGTAGCATATACCGACATTGTTCCAAAAACGCCATTTTGTGACGTTCTTACCTAAAATCGTCGAGAATTACATGTATAAGTGATTGAAAAGAATCACTTTCACAGTCAGTATATGCGGCAAAAATAAATTAGGAGTTCCGGGATTACGTAATACACGAACGTCTATTTATTTTCCAAGTTCGACATACCCAGAGACAAATGTTTCTACACTTGGTAAATAGGTAGCGCTATTTTCGTGCTCACTTGTGAAACCCACGTTTTTCGACACGCAGTAACGCATTGTTTAAGAAAATTATGCGCCAAGTTAATTGTTTTAAGTACGTATGGTGTTAACGCAATAAATAAAAATATCCGCTATTATTTATAGGGTTCGTGTAAAAAAGTAAACTCATTCGGCGCGAGACGAGAGAGATATAAGACGTCGTGAAACAGTCTAGAAGGAGGCATTACTATAGTTAAATGAGCATATGCGCATGCGCTGGAATTTTGCGTCTATAGTACGACCTCAATATAGATCCTAATACGTCGTAGTTGGAGACAGGTCTGTCGGCTTGGCAAAGGCGGCGGCGCGCCGCCGCCCGGTTTTCAAACTGTCACTGCCGCATTTTTTAACGGATTTTCGCTATTTTTGTTTTATTTTTAATATTGTGACTTACCAAGTAATAACTGCAACTCTACAATTAACATTTTAATGCCGTGAATTAGATACAGTATGTTTTATTCATTGTCAACGTAATTCCTTACAATTTTTTTTGTCATATAATTTTGTTATTTTTTGAGGGTTCCTGAGATTGTATTCGTAGAATCGCTACCTTCGTTAAATCTAGGGTTCGTAAAATCGGGGGTCTAGTGTATTTTTTTTTGCAGTTTTCTTTCAGTTTGTTTACTAAAGAAAGTAGTGTACTTTAGTTTTAAAAAAATTCTGTTTCTTTACTAAAGTTTAACGTATTACATGGGAAATCAGGCACATGGCAATACGTAAAATGTCGGAAAATTAACCATGGCTCTTATGACAATAGTGATGGGACCACACGAATCAAATGACTCGGGAAAAGGTATCACGTGGGTACGTCTTAAGTGGATTTTACTTTATTTCTATATACGTTCTCTGTATGAAAGAAAAATAATTTAGTTATGAAGTATCTCTCAATCTAAAAAATTCTTAAGATGGTTCATTGTTTTACGGTAACTAAGTTTGTACAAACAAATTCAGTAGGTAAGAAAAACGAATCACTTCCGTGTATCAAAAACGTAAACGATACTTGTTGAAGAGTACGGGTCGGACGGGCCATAGACCGCTAGACAGTGCGGTTTCGAGTGGCCGGCTTACCCACGTTATCAAATGTAAACATGGTCTAAATGGCTTCCGTGTGAATGAATTTTGTTGAAATGCGAAAAGACGAGTCAAAAAACCAACAAAATGAACAATTACTGTTGTAGTGGAAACTGAAATATAAACTTCATTACGCCGTAAGAGAGTCCACATGAAGCAACGATAGCGCGAACATAGTGCACGAGGTGTGCAAAATGTGATACAACACTAAACACGCGATGCAAAATAAAATTACCGGCATTATTCGGACTAAATAGACCAAAATGTTAGTCATGACAAACTTCTTGACGTTGCTACGGTATCCTGTAACTTGTTTTTCATCTTGTGCCAACGTTACCGAGTCACTACAAAAACATTTATGTGCTACGCGCCGAGAACAATGCCGCCTAAACGCTTGACTAGTTATCGGTCACGCCTCCAGCTCAGCATTCTTCCGACTGCATGGCCATGTGCCTGTGTGCCTAGCCTACAGTGTTGTAGTCAAGACTCCACGCATGCCAGTTACTTTACCACGAATCACGTGGACTTCAAATATTTGTTATCCGTGTAAGCTGCGCACCCCAATTTTTATAATCCAAATTTTGTGGGGGAAAAAGTTGCGAGGGGTACATGAGCAAATACAATACACAAACTAAGCTCATATTACTGTGCACGGTACATGGTTACCAGACATCAGCATTTTAATATCTCGTGAAATACACATAAGGGGGCCTATGTGCGATATATTAGGTTTTCCACATTTAAGTTTCAAAACTTAGGGGAGGGTACCTACATGCGCATGGGGCCAATGTGCGCGTAAATACAATAACAGCAGAATGTTTACATAGAAAAGCAGTAAACTGTATTATAAAGCAGACTACCAAAAATTACATATTGTATTTGTCGGCATATAGGACGACACCGCATATAAGACGAGTCATGGTTTTGAAGGTACAAAATCTTGAAAAAAGTAAATTACTAATTTTGAAATTCCCGACAGAAAAATATTTTTTTCCTTTTCCTGAAACATTAAAAAATTAGTTTATATATTTTCAATGCATTTATTACTGGCATATAAACATCATAGTAGACACACAAACGAATAACATTGGCTCCTTCTGCTCTCCACGCGCCGAAGAGCCAAGGAAATGCACGGCGGCAGTTGCCGGCAGGTGTGCGCGACTTGGCAACGCCGGACAGAGGCACGCCGCGGACTACATGGCAGCGCCGGGCAACAACAGCTGCTTTCAAGGTCATCACATTCCTGTGCGCTTTTGTCCGCCAGCGTAGCACTAGACGGTAATATGGTGTCTAGATCCTCGTTTTTTCCGCCTGAGTGTCTTGTGCTTGCGAGACAAAGGATGTAAGCATGCGGACCTAGATCCTTGTTTTCTCCGCCTGAGAGTTGTAGGCTGGCGCTTTGCTGCGAGGAAGTGTCCTTTATTATGAATGACGCTCATCAAAATTTCGTACAGTAAATTTTATTAAAATAAACGGGGCACTCGTTTTCATTTCTGACGAAAAACACAATTCCTTGAAACATCATACAACTCCACAGCTTGCAACTTAGCTTTCCTACGATTTTTGGCTACCAAAAATTTTTGTACCCTTATATAAGACGAGTAGCAATTTTTGAGGGCCAAAAATATGTAAAAATTATCGTCTTATATGCCGGCGTCATAATCAGTTGTGGGCAGCTGTATGCTACTTGGAAATGCCGGGCTGAGGCCCGCAGTGCATTACGTGACAATGCCGAGTTGCAGCAGCTGCTTGCAACGTCTTCACATTTCTGTGCGCTGTTGTCGCATGCCAGCCAAACACTAGACACATGAACGTGTGGTATGGTACACAGATCCTCGTTTTCTCAGCCTGAGAGTAATGTTCTGACGAGACACAGATCTAGGCATTTGGTAGCTAGTTCCTCATTTTCTACATCGATGAGTAATGCGCTGGCGACACAAAGGATCTAGGCATGCGGTACCTAGATCCTTGTTTTCTTCGCTCTATAGAGTTGTGTGCTGTCAAGACAAAGGCTCTAGTTTTGCGCGAACAGTTGTGTTGATAGACAAGCGATACACTTTCCACTGTGAGACAAAAGTATAACGTTTATCAGAATTTTGTACAATAAATTTGATAAAAAGTAGGGCACTTGTTTTGATTTATGAAGGAAAATGTAATCCTTGTAACACAACACAACTCCGCAGCTTAAGACTTAGCTTTCCAAGGATTTTTAGGATACCAAAAATGTTCACACCTTCATATAAGACGAGTAGCAATTTTTGAAGTTAAAAAATATGTAAAAAAAATTGTCTTTTATGCCGGCAAATATAGTAGTACGCCGATAAACTATAATTCTAACGTTCACTTGTAATTTAGAAATAACATCGTGCATATAAGTTGATGCTTCTGAATCCCTTTGTGTCTATGAATGTGTTCAGGACGATATCAGTCAGAATTATCAACCATTTTTACATTAAACTGCATACGCAAACTGATGGTTCACTACAAACACTCGTAATTACGAACATTTTATAATACCTCTTCTTGTAGTAGTGAAATATTATTGTTCATTTGTTGCCGCTGTTAATGTGAAGAATTCCTCCAAATTGGAAGATCGTTTGTAAAAAAAAATAGTTTGTGACGAATCCATTGCTGTTATGAAAACAGTTAGTGGTTCAGGTTATCAATTTTTTTCTTACTATATGTGTGTGTGTGTCTCTCTCTCTCTCTCTCTCTCTCTCTCCCCCTCTCCCTCTCTCTCCCTCCCTCTCTCCCTCTCTCTCTTTCCCTCTCTCTCTCCCTCTCCCTCTCTCTCTCCCTCTCTCCCTCCCTCTCTCTCTCCCCCCCCCTCTATCTCTCTCTCTCTCTCTCAATGCCCATTGCTTTAATTTTTGTGTCAGGATTAACAAAATGCTGTAGGATGAAGTATGTTTAAGTTGATTTTGAAATTGCATTGTACTGAAATAACACGCATAATTTTTGCTATTGTGTAATACATGCACTCTTTTTATCATTTGATGTTGTGTGATATACGCTCTGCAGTTTTTTTGCACAACGGGTGAAGAGATACGTGTGTAGTGTCACACTGTCCGGCACCCTCCTTAGTCTCATCACATACGGTGTTGTTGAATGCAAGTTATTTATAAACATAATTCCACACGCCTTGTTGTTCTCCTGTCTCTGCCAGCCTACTCCATCTTACTTCTGCACGTACTGTATCTGTGTTTGGAAATATTCGTGTACGTCTTGGGAGTGAGTGAGGTAGAGCTGAGTGTCTTACCGCTGCATTTCACATGTAGCATGCAGTCATTGCTGCAGTGCAGAATATCTCCCACAGAAATACTCTTCGTGTGTGCCCCGAGCAGAGTCTGGCTGAACCTACTCGACCACTTCTGAAGTGATATTTTGTACCAGCGATTTTCCGTTGTTGAAGTAGCTGTCATGATTTTTCGTATTGTTTACTTGGTTTTACTTATTTATTCGGTTACCACATTTCGTTTTTTGTATTTTACCGTACTTGTCGGCATATAGGATGACCCCACATATAAGACGAGTCATGGTTTTGAAGGTACAAAATCTTAAAAAAAAGTAAATTACTAATTTTGAGATCCCCGACAGAAAAATATTTTTTTCCTTTGCCAGAAGCATTAAAAATTTAGTTTAAATATTTTCAATGCATCTATTACCATCCTATATACATCATAGTTAACACATAAAACGTATAACATTGGCTACTACTGCCCTCTGCGCGCCCAAGAGCCAAGGAAATACACGGCAGCGGCCTACTTGCCGGCAGCTGTGCGCGACTTGGCAACGCCAGACTAAGGCATGCTGCGCGCTACATGGCATTGCCAAGCTACAACAGCTGCTTGCAAGGTCTTTGCATTCCTGTGAGCTGTTGTCTGCCAGCCTAGCACTAGACGGTAGACACATGAATGTGTGGTAAGGTACCTAGATCCTTGTTTTTTCCGCCCGAGAGTCAAGTGCTTCCGAGACAAAGGATGTAAGCATGCATACCTAGATCCTCGTTTTCTCCGCCCGAGAGTTGTAGGCTGGCGAGACAAAGTATCTCGGCACGCGCTCGCATCGATCGCCGCTTCGCTGCGAGGAAGTGTCCTGTGTTATGAATGACGCTCTTCTAAATTTTGTACCGTAAATTTATTAAAAAAATCGGAACACTCGTTTTTATTTGTGTCAAAAAACGCAATTCCTTGAAACATCATACAACTCCACAGCTTACAGCTTAGCTTTCAAACCATTTTTGGTTACCAAAAATTTTTGCACCTTCATAAAAGACAAGTAGCAATTTTTGAAGGCCAAAAGTATGTAAAAGTTGTCGTCTTATATGCTGGCAAATACGGTAGTATCTGAATTGACAGTGGAATCTACGGTAATTAGAAAAATCTAGTTCTCTAAACTAAATTGTTATGTTTGCCACAAAATGGGAACAATGTAGCATACTATATTTTTGGTTACACGAGGGGTGGTAAAGGAGAGAATTTTGTTTTTGAGCAACCTAGCATTGGAAAGCACATTTATTTATTTTTTTGTTATTTAGTCAGTATATCTATTATAAGTTAAGGTAGTATAGTTCTTTTTAGATAATTTTAGAAGCTGTAATTAAGTTTTTTCACCCAAACACGTCCTCTATCATTTTTTAAAGCGTAATTAGGCTCCCCAATTTTTAAGGTAAAAATTTTGGACATGAATTGCACAAGTAGTGCGAGTAAATACTGTAAGTATTTGTTTTCAATTTTAAAATATTAATGAAACTTTGTCAATATTGTATATTTTGAAGATATTTGGTGTCCTAAGACTGAATGTAAAAAATGCATTGATGTTGCAGTCATGCTCATAAAAAATGAATCCACGATATGCAGTCAGCATTTTTTAGGTAAACTCTGTATTAGTTACCATTTGAAATTTAAATTTGTTCCAATAGCGTGATTTGTATTTTCTTCAGTCATTTCATACATGTAAATCTAGGTTTTGGATGAAAAATAAGGCCTGAAAAAATGGGATTTACTATACATTACAGACTGCTAATAGCATTTATTACAAAGTAAGTGTAAGTATATACACGATAACATCAGATTGTAGCTTATTAGTAAGAACCCTCTAAAAATGGTTAATAAAAATTGCCAATTTCAGTGTTTAAAAATGTTAAGAGCACTGTAAAAATTAATAACAGCTGTGAAAAAAAATTTTAAGGGGTATAGTAATTTTAGTGTAATACTATCAGAATGATTAATATTTTACCAAACAGTTTTGATTTTATCTCATTAATATGGAATGTTTACAATGTATGCCTGGTACTTAACTCATTGTGCAAATTAAAATAATTACATTTTTTTAATACCAGACTGTATAAATTTCCTCCTTTTTGTTGAAACTATTTATCCTGGAGTTATTATGTTTTGGAATTTAAAAAATTTCCTCCAGTTTTATCAGTCTTTTTAAGTACATGTATAAATTAAAACAATTTATTACAAAAATATATGTTTCAATGAAGATAATTTGTCTAGCGTACCTACACGAACAGACCAACTGTTTGGTATTTATTCATTCGTGGAATAGCTGAAAATTGTGTTTCACCACATTTCAGCCATTTAAATTAGTGTTCTTACTCCTTGACACGGAGCAACTTTGCGATATCGCTGAACACACTAGGATCTGTTAGGTAATTTTTTTTTTTTTTTGTTTACAGTGGAACCTCGTTAAGACGAGAGTTGACAATGACGGCAGAAATTGTCGTTATAACAGATGCTCGTTTCAACCGATATTGCCGATAAATCGTCAGTTGTCCGCTTCCCCCCCCCCTTCCTACCGAAACTATGTACGTACTACTGACAGTATGCGTGTGCCTATGCCGTGCTATGCGAGACCCCAAAAAACTAAACATCCTCTATCTCGAAAATTGCTGTAATGATTTTAACAAAATATTGTATACGTTCACGCCATTACCACCTCTCAACAACAAAACAATAAAATTTCAAAATATTATTGTTTTTCAAAAAATCAAAAAATTAAATTTCTTTTTTTTTTTTTTTTTTGAAAAGGCAAAATTTTTTTTGGGTACTATATTCTCAGCGACGTAAAGTCAATGTCTTATAAACACAATAAAAAAGTTTCACCTTTATACCTTAACGTATACGTTAACATTCGTGGACGAATGACGATGCCATGTGTTGATTATGCATTTGCTTATGTGAAACTAATACACACGTTGAAACAGTGGCACAGTATACGCACTTTGAAACATCACCTCTTGTAACACGTTTTCATACGAGGAAAACATTCTTTATGTATGAGCGAAAGAAATAATTCTTATCTGAATGCTAAATTATATAATGCTATCTTGCAAGCAAAACATGGCTGCGTTGGGCCTCAAGAGTAGCGTGGATGCTGGACCGCAATGGCAAAGAAGCACGAACAAAATGAAGCTTTGTTTGCTGATCTATTGCTTTCCGTTTGATTTTACTTGCCATTGCTACAGAAAATACGCGCGCAACTAACTCCAACCGGAAGACGATACAAGTTGTCAGGAGACAAAGGTAACGCAATTTTCTTTGTGTGTACATGCGTCGATATGCAGCCGACTTATCGCACAGTATCGATCACCGCTCATCGCTGTGATACCTGCTCTGCCGGGATTATCGTTTCAGAGTTTCGTGTCAAGAGCGCACCACCAGATGTACGGGATGCTGCGCACAATCGATTCTTTCTTGCAGCTCTCGATGTTCACTCTGAGCGCGCCACGATTTGTTTATGTGACGCATTCCGCATACGTACAGCCGTTTTTCTTTCGTTATAATGTATGCAACCGTGAAAATGCTCTCGTATTAAACGAATTAAATAACATATTTAATACAGAAATTGACGGTGCACTGAAATACTGTCGTTATGGCTGTATTCTCGTCTTAACCCATACGTGTCTTAACAAGGTTCCACTGTATTTCCGTTACGGAAATCAAAATTATAAACACAACATTCCCGAAAAAGCCTAAACAAAACATAAATGTAAACAATTGTACGTTAAGTCATAGAGAAAAAATGTATTGCAACGAGTTAGACTTTGAACTTTTGCTGATGTCACTAGACCGCTATCTTGTCGATATATTAAGATCTCTGTACTGCGTGACCATTGTTGTGCGTGAGTTGATACGATTCAATTGCAAAATACGTTGTGGAATGTATATATCTGCGCGAATTTTTCTGTGGCCACTACTGATAAAATGTAAATATTCTATTTTTTTTATACGTTGTCGAATGTGTGAAATGAACGTATTTTCTCAGTCTTTCCGTTATTTAAACCCTTTAAATATTTAAAATATATTAAAACGGTGCACTTGAACTAATATAATTACATTGAAACAATAATTAATCAAATCCAAAATTATCTGAAATTAAAACTTAAGCGTTTAGACGATTGTGCCTCAAGTGTTTTGCTAAAACATCCGCCAAGGCATCTGAATTTGCTTGAAACATCACTTTTTAACGTAATTTTGCTGAAATTTGCAAAAACTTACAATCACATCAAATTTTGTGTTTTTCTGTGAATTTCACGAGTCACTATTTTAGGGATCCTTACTTATTAGATTTAAATGTACACTTGGGCATTACCGTTAGCCATGCAGTGTGCCGTGCGTACAGCCTTGGCTGCCCTCTGGGATGTGCCAAACTCCAGCAATGTAGGCAGCGATGGGCCGTTCTGAGCTGCGCAAAGCCAGCACCACCGCCACCACCACCCCTACCGCCTACGCGCATTCAGCGCGTTACCGTTAGGGGTTGTGTTTAGATAGTGAGATTGAGTGCTAAACGGTTGCGTTCATTCACTGTTAGTGAAAAATTGAAAGTTTTATTTTACTGTTACCATTTTTTATAAGCAGGTTTAAAATAAAATTTTTTCTAAATTAAAGTGCGGACATTTAAAATTTTTTTTCAGTGCCGACGAGTTGTTGTGTTTATACATTTGGTGTATTGTTTTATTCGAAAAACGTCTGCGTGACTATGAATTATTTTACTTGTTTGGTCCAATGAACAGGCATCCACGCAAGCACAAGCAGCACAGAAGCAGAGATAGTGTTTCGTGGCTCCGTCAGAATGTGCCATAGTACAGCATGGCTGAGCGCGCTATTCAGTTACGGCTTGTATCCAACATAGTGCAGTGTACTTTGCCATGGTTTGTTCGCCCGTGTTCCGTGTACCCAGTCATTGCCATCTTAGTTCCAACATGCTGTGCGTTATGCTACATAGTATTTTTACTTCTGGGGGTATAATTTCATTATGTTTTTATGCGAAAGTGCATTAAATTCAAACAAAAAAGTTAATAATTCTTTTTTCAAGAGAGCATGTTGAAAATATGCCGTGCAGGTCTGTATTTCTGGGATATAATTTCGTTAAGTTTTTTTACGCAAAAGTGAATTAAATTAAATCTAAATAGTGAAAAGAAAATTTTTTTTCTGAAGAGTATGTTGACAATATGGGGTGCGGGCCTTACACGGAGGCGGGTTGTTCATGGGTAAATATGTTATCTGCACCACACCAGAGATATTCCCTACATACGTTCAAGTACAAAGTACGGCACTTGAACGAAATGGTTGCCGTAATAATCCACTCAGCTGGAATAAAAGTGCAACAATATAGATAGCGCTACTAGTTCGTCTGTCATCTTGTGTATTTGTCGTTCTCGTGAACTCTCCCAACTCAGCGTAATATACCTGTGATATCCCAAACAAAAGCAAAGTTTGTAAAGACTGCACCAGTAATAAATGGCAAATCACTTTCTACCTAAACATATTTTAACATTGCAGTCACCACTACAAAGAAAAATTTATATTTTTTTACAGCACGACTCTCAGAAGCTGAATACAAAATTTAAACTAAGTGGTACTTGGATAACTATTGCATTGATAATTTTTCTATTAACCAAAAATTCCTGTTTACCAGAAAATGTTTGTTCAAAGATTTTGCAAGGTAAGTAAATACTACTGATTACAGAAGCGGATACGTATTTGGTTTGCCTACCTTACTGGTTAGCTTTTGTAAACGTCGTGTGCAGGCGTGATTTATTGCAGAGTCTATAGCTAAAATGGCTTTAAAATGATTGATTTGTTTAGTTATTTAAAACCATAGATTAGAAAACAATGTTGCCTTTTGTGTGTGTATTGATAGAATCTATATTGAAGGTAGTTAGTTCTCTTTTAAAATCAAATGGCTCGTGTGTTTTACTTGGTGTTATTAATTTTTTATTTTTTTTTTTTTAATTTTTTATGTTTTAAAAATTTGTTAGGCAGTCTGTAACTCTTGTTTTGGTATTTAGGTATATTGACTATATATTTCGATTCAGATGATTGTTGTCTCAACAATCACACATTTACTATTCACAAATTTGAAAATTAGGGTTGTGTGGGATCACAAAGTTTTTGAAAATTCCCAAGAAAAACTGCTACCAGAAATCTTCGTAATTTTTTTTTTTTTTTTTTCTTTTTTTTCAAAAATTTATCAGTACATATAAATATTTTGTCACTTGCACACATTCGTTTATTAATCGTAAAATATACAAGTTAACGGAACTTTGTAAATAAACACGACACAACATTAACCTAACCTACATTAATGAAGGCAAATTAAAACGACTGTGAGAAACGATGATTTCCTTATTTTAATCTTTCACAGTGTCTACTTTCTACCTGCACCCACCAGGAAACTACTTCCGTGCAAAACATGTGTATTTAGTAATTATTTTGTGTTGTTTAATCGCTTGCAGCCCACCCGCTTCAACCCCAAGCATGTAGGATACTGCCCTGAAGTACATGTACTGTGTAATAATTATAGTTTTTAATATTTTTTTTTCTTTATGTGCATTATCTCGTAAATATTTCTTTCAAAATTTTCTACCGTAATACTAGTGTTGTATGTACAAACCTTCGTAACATTACGTTAATGGTTATCATGTCGTAACATTACGTTAATGGTTATCATGTCATAACATTATGTTAATGGTTATGTCGTAACATTATGTTAATGGTTATCATTTTGTAAAGTGAACATAGTAGTATGTTATTTTGCTCAACATCACACTTTATATTTTCTGCTCTATTTGTAAGTTGAAGTGATATTTGTGGAATCAAATTTATGATTTATACAGTACTGGGATTATTGTGAATAAACTAACAACTCTAGTGAATGTTTAGTTAGGAAACGCAATTCAATGCCATGACTAATTCTTGAAAATTCTATAAGTTTTTGAAAGGAAAAAGTTTTGTACTTTTCAAATTAAAAAATGTATCTTTCATTTGTTTTTCTAAACAGCATTGATCTTGTTGAAGTGTTAAGGTTGTTAAACAATATTTTCCAGTTTGAATCACATGATGATACAAATAGAAACATTAGGAATTACATGTTGAGGTTGGTACAAACTGGAACGTTAGCCCTCAATGAGAGAAGCCAATTCAACGAGGTCATGTCACCCACCACTTTAGATTTTAATGAAACTTTTTCTATTAATTCCCTTTATTGTTAACAGAAACCCCCTGAAATATTTCAATTGTATCTCTAATCGTTTACATTTTACAGATTTTTGAAATTTTATGATATCTGCATTTTCAATTTCTCACGAGGGACTCATTGTAAGTCACATGTACTCACATTTTATTTTGTTTCTCCACTATAAATAATATGTCTTTGAAATCATTCACAAATGTCAAGGAAACTATAAGGATTTCAGAAAAAAAACCCATTTCTTAAGATATACTACAAATTACAAAAAAAAAAAATATATATTAAGCATTTGAGTATTGATTTTTTTATGTGGAAAATGGATGTTCTTGATTTTCAAAATGTGGGCAAGATGGAACCCAAAGTTTCTGATGTTCAAAATGGTTGCAAAGACATGTACTTTCTTCACAAAGAATAAAATTGGTGGTTTTTTTACTCCTTATAAATTTTTTTAAAATTTTAAATTGAAGAATTTAGTAGTAAGTAGCATTTTTGTGCAAATGTGTGACCTAAAAATACTTGTCATTAAAAATTCAATGCAAAAAAGATGTTTAACATTAAATCTAACATATTATTAGTTATTACAGTAATTTTCCTCAAAGTTAAGACTTTTAAGTTTTAACAGTATTTGAAGGAAACGATTAAAATACTTAGTCATAAAATTTTAACTATGGTAAATATGTTGTAGGACCTAGGAAAAATAATTTAAAATTATTTAATCCATATTATACAATCATCCAAAATGCAATAATTAATAAAATTCTGTGTAGCCTATGTTTTATGCTAAAATTGTTTTTTATACATGTAGTATATATGATGTTGCTAATTGTTACACAGAATAGTTTATTACCTTTATAGTTCAATGCTGTCTCTGATTATCCGAGTTTAATCTGTGTGGTCTTCATTTTTTCTTCAATCAGTGTCATACACTCACTAGGAAAGTTGTATGTTCTGCCAGAAGTTGTACTGGGAGATTGTACAATACCAAGAATATGAGGAAAAGGTATTGCACAAGAATCATCATGGCTAGGCCAGTAGAATGAAGGTGAAGGACTGTTCGGGTGAAGAAATTTTACGTAAGCATCTCCCTCATCTTGGTTAATTTCTGTTATCATTCCAAAATACCATAAATTATCATACTTGCAAGCGACAAAACATCCAGAATACATATCACCAGCATTCACCAAAAGTTGAGGGAGCATTCTCAGGTTGAAAGTGAGGGAGGGTTCTTTATCACTGCTTATTCTTCTTGCTTAAATGGTGCCTGCATGATTGAGTGGTTTGAAGTTGTGAAAACGGCGAGTTCCTGGGAGCGTCTGAACTTCTTTGAAACGAGTTTGGAGGGAGGAGCGCGTTAAGTCTATGTCATCCCTTCCAACAAAATTAAATTTAACTTTTTCAATGCTGTTGTCGCAGAAATCAAAAAATGTTCTTGCAGTTGTGATCTGCTGGTCAAGGGGTTTCTGAAGACTCTCTTTTCTAGCTAGACGTTTTGCAGTTCCACCAATACCATCGCACGCTGACTTGCCATTACTAGTGGCAAAGTTTGACCACTGAGCTTTCATTTGGAAATCCTCCTGATGATGACAGAGATTTATGAAGTTAAACTTATTTTTATACTGTGCTGCGCAGA
>PNEQ01000382.1:30550-49832 GCA_003012365.1 Medauroidea extradentata
ATTATCTTTTATATATTTTAAAACTATTTCCTGAGTTTTGTAGACCATACTCACATCATGTTTTAAATCATCTGAAACAATGCAATGAGAAGATGTAATTTTCTCCCCATCAGTATTAATACAATACACAACAACAGGATGCAAAGTACAAGATTCAGAAGTCCAGTGATACCCTTGTACCTCATCTTGAATTATGAACTAATAATTTTCACTAAAATCTAGCAAAATTACAGCAGTGTGTGTTGGAAGGTTTTCTTTCAAATCTTTAAGAAAGGAGACTGTGATTTTGCTATGAATGAATGAGGAATTATTTTTTCTATTTTGTCTGTCAGATCATCAATGAACTCATGTAACGAAGAAGTGGTTTTTACCAAATGAGTTCTATCAGTGGAAATCCACTGTGAAAATTCAATAGGTTCACGTCCATCAAAGTCAGAAAATTGAGATTGTAAATGGCTGACAATATTATTCTTTTCAGGGCATTCGTTACAGTGTCTGAGCATGCATTCCCTCTTTGCATCATCACATAAAAGTAACTTCATTATGTCCTTGTACGTACCTTCTATTTTGGATGCATGCATCAGTAAAATTACGTTTTGGTGATTGGTACACACACATACACTATGGGTTCCATTAGAACCAGAGAGAACACACCACTTTGGTTTTAAAGCACAAAACTTTGAGAATCCTACTTTGACATTGGGATACTCTTTCTTGAAGCCTGCATACAGTTCTTTTAGGTTACCCAGTATTAGCCGCTTTCTCTGATGCTCTTTTCCAATACTTATCACATCCTTCATTCCTGGCATTATTCTAGACTGTTCATCACCCTGATAAAAATTTAGAACCTTGCTTACTGTTTCAGTTGGAAGCTTTCTTCCATGTCTAGGTTGTGGTTCAGCCAAAACACCTCTTTCTTTAAAAAGTTTCTGTGCCTTACGAACTGAATAGTTAGACACACCGAAGGGTTTCTTGGATTTTTCTTTGTGGCCATGATAGAGAAGCAGGAATTGTTAGCATCTGGATTTGCTTCTTCCGTGATGCACTTTGTATTGAATTTTTCATTACCTCTACAAGTTTATCCCTGTCACATGCTTTCTCTTTTATCACCATCTCCACTTCTTTCTCTGAAGATGGGATTTCCACCTGTATCACTTTATTTATTTTATCCCGAACATTTTCCTGTAAGTGTATCATTTTCATCTTTCCATAAGCTATCTTGCTGTGAGAATGTAAACCGTGTAATTTTAGAGGTGAGCAACCAGCCTCAGTCAGAGATGTGTTTAACTTTTCTACAACTTCTACTCTCTCCAAACTGAATTTTTCTTCCAAGGTTAACGTTTCATCATCTTCAGATTGAATGCAACTGTCTGCAACATCCCTCCGTTGATCTACATTTATGCTATAAATAATTTGCCTACATCTACAACACAATTTTTCACCTGGCTTCAACTTAATCCCTTTTTATAACAAAATGTTGCACTGCTGTAATGTTACAGGACGTAGGTTTTTGTCTTACTGGTCGTTTGTGGTAAATCAAAGGATCGCAACAGTTTTTCTTTCTGGAGGGATTCATATTTCTTCAAATATACACTTTGGTGATGTAAACATATATTTTTCAATTCTTCAGGCTTAACTTCAGTTCTTAAATGCAAAAGTTTATATCTTCTTTACTTAAACACGAAACAGTTTCAATTCCTATCACACAGTTAATAGTTAACTTATGACATTCACTAGCAGTTAACTGTCCCACACTACATGTTGAAACTTCCATTTCATTTCTGTTAAACAACACCCAGCAACAAGAAATATTAAACAACAAAATTTAAATATTTACTTGATCAAAGATTGCCCATTCAGTCTTACTTACAGAAGCACCAGAAGTAGACTGACTGATAACCAAACTCTGCAGCGCAAGCAGTAGCAGCAGCAAGTGAATCACTGCATGATGAGTCATAGAGCACAGCCATACATCTTGAGTGGCTTGCATGACTCATCTGCATTGCATCATCTAACTTCAGCCATGCATGACTCATACACACACACACACATGGAGCTACAATTCTGGAAACTACAATTTGAAAATGCATTTTACCATTATTCATAATAGCGAAATTAATAAAAGTAATCGTAGACATACGTAATTAAATCTAAATTTGATGTATGTCACCATTTTTTTTAAAAACAAAGCAGATATGTTTATATTTATTTGTTTAAAACTTCATGACAAAATTTTTTTATGCTACAATAACCCATCTTCATTTAACTACAAATATTGCAAAAACTTAAAAGTCTTAACTTTGTGGAAAATTACTGTAATAACTAATAATATGTTAGATTTAATGTTAAACATCTTTTTTGCATTGAATTTTTAGTAAAAGTATTTTTAAGTCACACATTTGCACAAAAATGCTATCTACTACTATATTTTTCAATTTAAAATTATAAAACATTTATAAGGAGTAAAAAAACCACCCATTTTATTCTTTGTGAAGAAAGTACATGTCTTTACAATCATTTTGAACATCAGAAACTTTGGGTTCCATCTTGCCCACACTTTGAAACTCAAGATTTTCTAAACATCTATTCTCCACATAAAAAAATCAATACTCAAATGCTTAGTATGTTTTTTTTTTTTGTAATTTGTAGTATATCTTAAGAAATGGGGTATTTTTTTCTGAAATCCTTATAGTTTCCTTGACATTTGTGAATAATTTCAAAGACATCTTATTTATAGTGGAGAAACAAAATAAAATGTGAGTACATGTGACTTACATTGAGTCCCTCGTGAGAAATTTAAAATGCAGATATCATAAAATTTCAAAAATCTGTAAAATGTAAACTTTTAGAGATACAATTGAAATATTTCAGGGGGTTTCTGATAACAATAAAGGGAATGAATAGAAAAAGTTTCATTAAAATTCGAGGTGGTGGGTGTCAAAATCCTACTTTTTGGGTTGATTTGGTATGGAATGACCCAAGCATTTACCTAATCTAATGACTGGCCCATGGTGTCTGGCAACATGTCATGTAGGCATTTGGAGGATCTAGGCCTGTGTACTATGAAGACTGGTACCTAGATGTTTGGTCAATTGCCACTATGGATGAAATATGGAGAATGTAGGTGTGCATACAATGTAGACTGAGTACGTAGGTGCTCGGTTCAGCGGTCTTTTTGGCACAAAAAGAGGAGGATCTAGGTGTGCGTGTTGGTGTCCCGCTCTCCGTGTATTTTACAGACATTTGCAACAATCACGTTTCTCATGGAATGTCAGACACTAAATTCTTTTCTAGGTGCCACATTTTTTACCATTCTGGCTAAGATGATGCAAAAGCGATTGCAGCAATTGGTCCTTTGGAAAACGTCTTAACAGAGTTTTACTGTGTTGTCGTCTGCTGAAGAAGATAGGTGCAACCATTATGCTGATTGTTTTAAAATACTGCTTTAAGCATTTCAAAATAATGGTGCTACCATTAAGCAATGGTGGCCATTGTGTGAGTAAATACAGTAATTGTTCAATCCTGATAGATGCTCTGGTTTTGTAAGTGCAAACTGAAAATAAACTAAGCTTTTATTAAATCTAAACCCATTGGATAGTATTGTCGTGCCCACTGAGCGGCAAATAGACACGGCAAATTCTCTTAATACAATATGTAAATTTTATAAATTAAATATTAACTATCAAATAAGTGATTTTATTACAAGCAAAGCAAAAGCTATTACACAAAGTGATTACTCACTGTTTACATGTCAAGCGATGAAGGATGCTGGTAACAGACCTAACAGAATTACGTTTAAGGTTAGCAAGTTCATAGCTTCGTCAAAGAAGTGTCATGGACCGTCGGGGTGCAAAGCTCGCTGACACAGGCGGCGAAGATTCCGACGTCTCTAGTAGATCAGTTCAGACTGGGGCGCGCTCCAACATGGCAGCCGTTCATGTAGTCATTTGGGCGTTGGTCTTCTGGCAGCTTCTACCAGATGTAGATTTCCTCCTCTTGAATGGCGCCACAGTACTAGACAATACTGGTTATAAGAATGGCGTGACTCGAACAAGTGACTGTGAATGTTCACAAACAGGATGTTGAGTGGTTGCATGTTCCCGTCGAAAAGCGGTGTGGCATTTTTGTGGTTAAAATGTATCATGCCACATGGCCTACCAGCAAGTTTAAAATTAACTCAGCCGGGTGTCCGGTTCCGCTGAAGTAAGATAGCAACACTGCTAGTGCGTGTGATGAAATATTCTAAAGGCACACGGAATTGCCGAGCCATTACAGTATGTATTGTACTCTCTCAGTAACTGGAATATTAATCATTATAAAATATGTCACGGTGACATATTCTGACAGAGCAGTGAAACACTAAATCCATTCTGGTTCCATTTCAGCTGAAATTTACACTGTTTACCTAAATGTTTGTCTGCCAGTATGTGAAAAGGAAGAGCTAAAACTTTTTCTTCCTCCTGAACTTGCAGGCATTGGATGTTATTTAACAGGTTTATTGAAACTTGTATATTTATACAGTAAAACTCGCTTAAGACGTTCCCACAAGATACGTTTTCCCAGCTGAGTTGTTTGGTTCGTTTGGTCCCACCACTTTTGTCATAAGAGCCATGGTTAATTTTCCCACATATTGAGTTTTACCAGGTGACTGATTTCCCGCGTATTACAGTCAAATTTTGTAAAAAAAAAAATCTTAATTTTTATAAAAGTAATGTACGCGATTTTCTCTAGTAAACAAACTGAAAGGAAACTGCAACTGCAAGAAAAATACCGCATTTGTTTTCGTTTGTGTACCGTCATCATAGATAACTGACGTGAGATGTAGCATTCCGGACAGCGAGCAGGTACACTCAGGATAGCCAACGCAAGCGCGTAACACAAATAAATACAATCCGCCATTGGTGATCACGTGCAAACCCGTAGCAGATTGACCGTGATCGCGTGTAATGCTAGTGCTCACGGCGCAATAAATTCCAGATGGCGGCAAGAGAAATGCCGCTGCTAGCACTATCAATTGTATGGAACGCTATCGATCGCTGTACCTGCGTTGGCAACATTGATCTCTTTACGTGCGTTCGTTTGTCTTTGTTTACGCAAATGATAATTAACCTAAATTTTGTGAAACGTGTTGGAAAATGTTACATTATGAAAAGATGTGTTTTAAAGTCATTTCCATTTTAGTGCAGCGTGTTTAGATGGTTGTATAACGGCAATATAATAAAAAAAATAGGCATTATCGAAAAAACAATTGATGATCATGGAGAAGTGTGACGAGTTCGTGGAAACATTTGTTGACCTGAGTAAAGAACTTTCCATCCCCTTTCAAATGCGTACTGTAACTGTCTAAATTCGCGGTAGCATTGCAGTAAATTTGTGAAACGCTGGACAGTGTTAACAAAAAAAAATAATAATAAGATCTCTTAAGATTTCAAGGTGTTCTCTTTAAATGGCATGTGCACGTACCATGAATCTTCCCATAACACAGTATATTCAATTCCAATATTAGTAACTTAAACTATACCAAGTTTTATGTTACAAAATATGATAAATGCATTGTTTGCATGGATACTATCACTTTGATTTTACCTGAAGAGAGTTTTTTAAACATGAAAACAACAGCACTAAATAAGGTAAGCTGAATGAGTTTTATGAGATTTCCCATAATTTAACCTTCCCACTATTTACACTTGTTCACTCTGAACCCCTGAAAAGTGTAAATAAGGGATTTTACTGTACATTAAATTGTCCTTGCGACTCCGAAATAAAATTTAATGTAGACTGCACCTACAGCAATAACGACTTAAGTTTTAAAATCAATTTTCCCATTTAAGATGTTTTCCCAGCTAAGAAGTTTGTGGTGTAAAGTCCCTTCAAAAACGTCTTAACAGGGTTTTACTGTAATTAAATTAGTATATGTTTGTTAGTTTATGTTGTATAAATTTTGGAGGTGATGATAATTTTCTGTTCTACATTTAATTTTTACGCTGTAATGCTATTGTAGAAAAGAAGAGCACGGTGGTGTTATGGTATTTAGAAATGGATTGGAATAATTGGTACCAGAATATTTGGCTATGTTTTTGTTAAGTTTTTATTGTAAAATAGTGCTCTGGTGTTCGGGTAGGGATTTATCAATTTTTCTTTATTTTGTATATTTGTTTTGTATAGCCATTATTCTCGGTTTATTATAACCTGATTTCTGAAGTAAATAAATAATATATTAATATGCATAGTACCATTGCACATCCCTAGCTTTTGATTAGCCCAATTTGTGCTGTGTGCAGTAATACTGTTTCCAATGGATAAAACCGGTTACAGTTGAAAAAAAAAATTCATTTCATTTACATTTACAGTATATTTCAATATTCAGTTTCAATTATCAAGCCATGACTAAAAATACAAAAAATTTAGAACACAAATTCATTGTCAAACTTCACATACCCTAATCTGTAATTCTACTGACCATGTAGGTGTTTGTGATGCCAGATGAGCGGAACGAAATAGGGCAAGGAATTTTAGTGTGGACAAATTGAAGTTTAAAATGGATATATGGAACAACTGCCCGTATCCACAACTTTGAGATAGTATTAATGTCCAAAAATACTTTGAGAAAAACTATATTAGATTTGTTGGTGGTATTTGCATAAAAGTCAAACTTATTTTCACAGTGGTAATTCTTAATAAAGGAAACTACAATTAGTTTTTTCGCAAACAATTACGAGAGTATCATACATCTCTAAATATTGGCTAATGTACCAAGAAAACTGGTACGTTTAGCAGTGCATCAGTGGTTAAATATCTTATGAATCAACTGTACAGATGTCCAATAACCATAGTAACAAATGTATAGTAGTGTCGTTTATTGTGTTTGTGATTTGTGTTAATATTATATATTTGTTAATAGTTTATTATGTGATGGACTGCTAAATTTATATGTACACGACAGATAACAATGATCTATTTCTTGCGCAAGGTCACAATGTGTGGTGGTCTGCTGTCTATGAAATTATTAGTTAATTACAGTTTGGTTTATTTATTATAAATATCTAGTAAGAGTGAATGTAGAATAGTAGGGGCAATTTTTGTGTTTTTATTTTTAGGTCAATTTATGTTTAAAAAATGTACCTGCTTAGCCAGATATTGCTGTTAAATTGTACCATAACTTTAGAAAGCAATGATTATTAAGAGTAAGTATCTCACAAAGTAATAGACTGATGAATAACATAACCGAAACTAAACACTGAATGCATAATCTAGTTTCAAGATTTCAGAAAATATTAACCCAGTGCAAATTTTAAAATTTTCTGATAAGTTGTTCTTCCTATCAGTCAATAGGGTTAATATTAAAGTTACCGGTATTTTAATTTGTTCTACCGTCAGTCAATAGTGTTAATATAAAAGTTAGTTTTTTCGGACAAAGTAACTAAGGTTTAAAAACAGACCGTGTTATGGTAGATTTTGTTTCGTGTCGTGGTGTGAACGTAGGGTGCAGTGTACCGCAATTTTCATCACTTTTTTTTTTTTAGTTTAGTTTTAATTTTGTACCAGTTATTATTTTTTTTTCTGTTTCTTATTTTAGACATAAAATGTGACTAAATTTGGCTCTTATGAAATACTTTTATCTCGCATAGTTTTCGCGTAATGGCTTGTTAGTCATATTTTGCATGTTTCCGTTTTAAGGAGTACACTAAAGCCAATTGATATACCAAACTCAAAAAAAATCACAGTGGATTAAGACATTGGAGGCTACAATGTAAAGCTCATAAAATAAAAGAATACAAATTATTTGTATCTAAAAAAATGCTGATACTGAATATAAAAATTTTAACACATCAATTTTTTTATATGCATATAATTGTTATTCTTAATTGTTATGAGTATTACATTGTAGCCTGCAATGTCTTTATCCACTGCGATTTGTTTGAGTTTGATATATCAGTTGGTTCTAGTGTAGTCCTTAAAACGGAAACATGCATAATATGACTTTAAGAAGCCGTTACGCGAAAACTATGACAGATAGAAAAATTTCATAAGAGCCAAATTTAGTCACATTTTGTGTCTAAAATAATAAAAAAATATCTGGTACAAATAAAAAAAACGGCGATGAAAATTGCAGTAGACCGCACCTTAATGTCTTTGTTTGGTGGTGTGTTAACTTCCTTTTTTGTTATTGTTCCTTACCAGTAGTGTAAGCAACTTTACTATGTTAAGATTAGTATTATATTGTTACTTTCTGCTCTTAATTAAACTTGATGTTTGGAATTTCGTAATCAGAAATGTTGGGAAAATTGTTATTAGTGTCTTGAAATTAATGCTGCAGTTGAACCGTGTAGTGATGTGTGTTATGGCTAACAACAGTTTGGTTTATTGAACAAATGTTACATAACATGTAAATTGTTCTGGTGTTGGTAACAATGATGGTGTCACAGAGTTTGTTTTAAAACTTTTATTAGTCATGATGTTTTTTTTTCTTTCCTCCCTTCAGCTGGTCAGATGCATGTCATGGACAGGAAACAATTTCCAATAACTGTTAATTTCAAAGAAATTTTTTTTTCCTTGTGTGAATTTTAATTTTTTTTTTTGGTAAAAATTTTTAAGAGCATTACAACTCAATGAAAAAAAAAAAAAGAAGTTATATAAAATCATGTAAATGGTATGAATGTGGGTTTCTTCAATTGTCTGTTGATATGCTGGTAAGAAAAGTTTGGTATCATGTTTTGAAGTAAAAAATAAAATATAAAGTTAGTTGTAGTCAATTTATAAAGGATTTATTTGTGTCTAACATCAGATAACAGTAAAATAATCAAGTGACTGAAAGAGGTAGTTGCTTTCCCACACACAAATTATGTGGAAAATGTATAGTAAGCATGCTATACTTCTAACTAAATATTTTTCTCATTTAGGGAACCTCGAAGAAACTGTAAACCACTACATGAATCATTTCGAACGTACCATGGCTGCTATTTCGGGCCCAAACTCCAAGACTGGGGACAAAAATAAATACAGTAAATGAGTTCCATGTACTAAATGAAAGGTAAATATTACAGAGTTTTAATACATTAACAGAAGTTGAGTTGTATATTTTGCAGAGGATAGAATATTCACTTTCAGTTATAAATTTTCCTGTGTAAATTTACTGCGAGAGTAACTAGCTGTGCAGATGATCTTGTGAAATTAATAGTTCAGTACAAGTTTTACCGAAGACAGGCAGGCAGGCAGTCAGTCATTCAGTCCCCTGTGCACAGTCGCCAACATGGATGACGGCTGGTTTTTAAAAGATTGTTAGTAATGTATATCTTTTCTGTGTGTATAGTGAAGTGTATTTTTAATTTTAATGCACAAACATTTACATTTATGTTGCCATTTTTGTATCTAAAAAAGATAATGCATATGAATGTATGATTGGTCAGTTGGTAATTTTAAACATACTATATCAATTCAATGCATGTGTATATTAAATAAGAATTTTGTTATTAATTTAGTACAATCATTGACTCTGAAATGTTTGCTCATTTGAACATTACTACTAATAATGACAATGATTGTTATTGTGTAATATTTTTTATAGAAAAAAATTGAAATTACTGTCATTGTTTCAGTGTATGTAGTTAGCTCTGATAGTGCTGTATAGTGAATACAGTTTTTATGGTTGCAAGCATATGTATAAATGCTCTTTTATTGCAAGCAAAAGTAGGTGAACAGAAATAAGAAACATGTGCATTGTTACACAATACTGAATTTGTTCTTGCACATAGAAAAATAACCCTGATTTCCAACGGTGGATGCGTTATTCCAATTCATTTTAGTCAGTTAGCATGAAAATGTCAGGTCACCTTCACAGATTTGCTTTAAAAATTTAAAACAGTCTTAACCAGTGGAGATAAAAAGTATGCTAAAAGGATTTCACCCCCAAATTATTTTGCATAATATGTTATAGTCTTTTGAGGGTGGTCAAAAATTAAAAAGTGAAAAAAAATACACACGTTTTTAATATGAGCAGCACTTTAAAACTATTTAACTGATTCCATTGATTTTTTTGTAAGGACTATATTGAACAACAGTGTGCTAGTTACAATGAGCCCCATGACAATATCTTTAAAGGGGAACAACTTTAAATTTTGAAAAGAAAAAAAAAATACATGAAATAACCAATTTTTAGAAAGTATTTCTGACAATATGTAGACCCATTACTATAGTTTTACAGAAAAAAATGTTTAGTTCTAGGATGCATGCAATTATTAACATGAAATTTTCAATTTTGCAAAGTTTTACATAAGGACCATATTTGATTGGCAATTACTCAAAAATGCCATTGTTTAAAAATCTGAAAATTTGTCAGTTTGTAGTCCCAACCTTTGTTAATACTGTACACTTGGCTGGATAGTGTGTTTTTGCCACTAACCATTTCTAGAATTTTTCAAAAATGTATTTTTTTTTTTACATTTTCTAGGGTCTCCATGCTCACTTAAAAGTTACAGTGAAATCTCATTACAAAGTACTTGAAAGGAACTAAAAATTGTATACTTAATATTGAAAATACTTTAAACTGAACAGTTACTAAATTAAAATCTCTTGCTAGGTGTATGGAATTATGTACTTTATAATGAAAAGTACTTAAAACTGAAGTACTTTATACTGAGATTTCACTGTATGTTTAGTTGGTCTCCAAATATGAATACACTAGACCCCCGATTTTACGAATACTCACGGTTCCTCTCATCGCATTCGTAAAATCGCTGCCTTCGTAAATTCGATAGCGGCTTATTTTGACCCCCCCCCCCCCCAATCTTTACAGAAAATTTTCGAATTCAATTTTTTCTGCAAAGTGTCTCTAGTCGGGCCACAACTTCCGTAACGTTTTGCGGGAAATTAATTAACGTAATAATGTAAACATAAATTGATATCAGTAGCCAGATTTCACACTGTTGAGCGGTAGATATGCCCGAACCTTGTCCCCAAAAATGAGAAAATCGCGATTCCGAGTGTCTTCTCTCGAGCGAATAGCCCAACCCCCGTAGCATTTAACGGAAAAATTAAGCATATTATAGTTGAAATATAAATTTATATCAATAGACGTGTTATGATCAACAGAACGCCGCTAAGCAATAGATATGTCAAATCCTTTTCCTAAAAAAAATTGAGAAAATCGAGATTCCGAGTGTTCTCTCGAGCGAATAGAACGACATCCGTAGCATTTAAAGGAAAAATAATGCAAGTGTTAGTTGAAATATAAATTTATATCAATAGGCAGACGTCTTACGATCAAAAGAACACAGGTAAACAATAAATATGACCGACCCTTGGCCAAAAAAAAAAAAGAGAAAACCGAGCTGTCGAGTGTCTTCTCGCGAGCGAATAGCCTGATTTGCATAGCGTTCAAAGGAAAAAAAAGTAGGTATTCCTTACTAGTAAATGCCCTTGTAAATTATTCACCAAAGAAAGAAGGAATAAGCGGATGTATTTATTCATTGCGCAGTTTAATATAACTTAACGTAAAAACATTCCCTCGACGTTTGATGAATTGTACACGAACGTAGATACACGTAGCGCGCAGAGCGGGCAGATAGCGCAACTGTATGAACGTTCACAAGGTGGAAGATAGATAGCGGCACCGTAGCATATTCTAACGTTCAATGTTCCAAAAAACGCCATTTTGTGACGTTCTTACGTAAAATCGTCGAGAATTACATGTATAAGTGATTGAAAATAATCATTTTCACAATCAGTATATGCGGTAAAAATAAATTAGGAGTTCCGGGATTACGTAATACACGAACATCTATTTATTTTCCAAGTTCGACATACCCAGAGACAAATGTTTCTACACGTTGGTAATAGGTAGCGCCATTATCATGCTGACTTGTGAAACGCACGTTTTACGACACGCAGTAACGCATTGTTTAAGCAAATTATGCGCCAAGTTTATTGTTGTAAGTACGTATGGTGTTAACGCAATAAAGAAAAATATCACGCTATTATTTATAGGGTTCATGTAAAAAAGTAAACTCATTCGGCACGAGACGAGAGAGATGTATGACGTCGTGAAACACCCTAGAAGGAGGCTATACTATAGTTAAATGGGCATATGCACATGCGCTGGAACTTTGCGTCTATAGTACGACCACAATATAGATCCTAATATTTCGTAGTTGGAGACAGGCCGGCCGGCTTGGCACAAACGCTGCCGCCGCCGCACGGTTTTCAAACTGTCACTGCCAAATTTTTTAATGGATTTTCGCTATTTTTATTTTATTTTTAATATTGTGACTTACCAAGTAATAATGGAAACTCTACAATTCATATTTTAATGCCGTGAATTAGATACAGTATGTTTTATTCATTGTCAGTGTAATTCCTTACAATTTTTTTTTGTCATAGAATTTTGTTATTTTTTGATGGTTCCTGAGATTGTATTCGTAGAATCGCTACTAGGGATGGGTCGATTCCATATTTTGTCGATGCCGATTCTAATTCCCCAATTTTGCTCGATTCCAATTTCGATTCCGATTGCACATTATATGTCCTACAATTTTTATAACAAGTTACTAAATATTAGACCATACTAATGTTAATGTGTGTCTAAAGTATGGTATGTAGGAATTAACTTTATTTGTTTAAAAATTCAAGAAATATACTGTATGCTTTTATTTGGTTAAGAAGTTAGTTATACGCATAAGCAGCAAGAACATTAAAAACTGTAAACAATGAACAAGACAATCTACAAATTTTTGTTTAAAAAAATCAACATTTGCTCACGCTCAGGATCAAGCCTATTACGCTTAACATCACAAATGTTTCCAGCGGTGCTAAAAAGTCTCTCACTACAAACTGTCGAAGGTGGAAGGCACAGAAACTTTCTAGCCAACAACTGCAAAGTTGGAAAGTTTTTTCTAGAGTTCCAGTACTCTGCGACAGATGTGCTGGGCAAAACATTTTCTGCAAAGTAAGTGTCACACTCATTTTCCGCTGTTTTGGGGAGCTTCTTTCAGCGTGGCCAAATAAACTACTATACTGTGACCAAATTTCTGATTGTTTTCCAGATTTCTCACTTGTTTCTAGATGGGAACTCTCCTCAACCTAAAATAAATATAGGGTACTGTAAAAACATAATGTATCAGAAATTACATGGTAAATAAGTGACTGTAAATAAAAACATTTCCTTACGTACTGTGCTTTGGAAAACTTTGTTTGATTCTGTCAGCAGCCTTGACTTTGCCAAATCCAAATCATTTTTGTTCTTAAATGGTGCTTCCTTAAACCTTGGATCTAGTAATGTGGCAATCTGGTAAATTTGGTGGGTCCGAACATTTTCAAAACGGAGTTTAAGCGAAGCATGGAGGTCATTTTTCAAACGTTTAAGAGCTGAGCCTACAGAAGCTGGTTTACTTAGTTCATAGTCAATAATTTGGAGCAATGGAATAACCTACGAGAACAGAAACCAACATTAAACTATTACCTGTACAAATTAAAGGCATAATGGTGTAGACTAACAGTGAAAAAAATCAATAGCCGTGGCAGATCCAGGGGGGATGCAGGTGTTGTAGCCCCTTCCTAAAAGAAAAATTCCATTAGATGCTAAAGGCAACTGAAACTGTATATTTAATATTTTTGAGCGCGTAAAAATGCTTAACTAACCACTTGTCACCTTATAAAAGCAAATGTTCCCGAAGAGGATCCTTGGACTCCACCTAATTTTTGGGGTTGGTGATATTCCTTAAAATCTAGATCTGCCCCTGTTATTTGTACCAAGAAACCACATCTAGGCCTACCTCAGAAACACAAACGCTGGCTGAGCTCACTTGTTTTGTAGCAGACTCAAAACACTTGCAGTACTTCAATTGAATGATCAAGTAAACTCCACTGGGCCGCAGTCAATTCAGTTGGTAGCTTCAGCTCTCCTGCTGCCAGCATAACTGTAAGCTTTTGCTCTTGCAATCTCTCAAACATGTGGAGTGATGCATTCCACCTTGTAGGCTCGTCCTGAGTTAACCTATGATTGTTTTCTGACAATTGCGAAGCACTTTATTGGCTTTTGAAGAATGTTTAAAGTTCCCTACAATCCTCCGACACTGTGCAGCCAAATTTGTTATAGCTTTGTTAGAGAAAAAGCCATCTTTCAAAACTAGCTGGAGGATATGGGCAAAACATGAAGTGTGCTGAAATTGTGACATTTCAAGCCCTGCTTGTATGTTTCTTGCATTGTCTGATACGATAGCAACAACTTTCTCTTTTAGACACCATTGTTCCAGAGTTTCCGTGATGAAATCACCAAGATGTTCAGCTGTGTGACTTACTTCTCTGAAAGGAATTACCTCCAAACATACATGTTGGAGATTGAAACAGGTGTCTAAATAATGAACAGTCACACTCATGTAATCATCATTAGATGATGAAGACCTCATGTCTGTGGTTACACCAATAAACTCAACATCTACTAACTGCAAAGTGACTCTAGCTTTCACTTTCTGGTACAGTTCTGGGATAATTTTCTCAGAAAATGTCTTTCTGTTAGGGATTGTGTACCTAGGCTCTAGTTTTTCAATCAGTTGGCGAAATCCTTTGTTTTCATCCACACACAAAGGTTGGTTGTCCAGGCGTATCATCTCTCCAATGAGACGAGTGATGTCTGCTGCTCTATGATCACCAGGCTTAAACTTCATTCTTGCATCAAATAGTGATGGTAGAGTACTCGGAACACATCTGACATTTTTTGAACATACACTAGACGTGGATGAAGCAGGTACATTATGTTGGTCAGGTACAGCTGGTGTTGTACTCAGAGGACTGGTGCTAGATATTTTCGTTGGCAGGGTTTGACATTCCCGTGACGGGCCAGGACGTGACAAATCATGTAGACTGTATCTAACCTCGCTTGGATCGTCAGGCTCACGTGAATCCATTTTCACTTTGTTTTAGCTGCAAGCCGTTTATGCTGATTCTGAAAATGCTTCATTAGGTTCGAAGTCGTCTTTGATTGCCCACGGGAAATTTTTGTTCTGCAATAATTACATATCGCGAATTTTTCATTGTTCTGGCAAACTGTGAAATGGTTCCAAACCTCCGACATAATTCCGCACTTGGAACAACACTGCGTTACTCACATTACGACTGTATTAAAAATGTCCTAAAACCTAAATACAATCAAAATAATACAAGTTGGTTATGATTGCCGTAAAAATATGACGCAAAACAACTCCATAAACAATTGGTAAATTTTTGGTTGCAACTGTTTAAATCACGGCAGTTGTGCTAGGCAGCATAAAGGTAGCCCTAGTGACGCTTGTTATTCAAGCTGGCCGCAGCGTATGGCGATGTTGACGAGTTATAACTCCCGTGGTAAGATGCTAACATGGTTTTCAAATATTTATGCAAATAACATGTTCAGTATTATTTCTGAGCCATAATATTTCTTGAACCATTCGACAATGTTGATAAACAACTCTTAGCGATTCAAATAGGCCTACTATTTTCGCGTTTATTGGTACAAAAACACTGTGTGCGGCGATTTCATAAAATATTGATTACTGAATAGAAATAATTAAAGAACGGGTGTGCAATACAGCTGTTATATGTATAAAGCGTAATAATTTGATAAATATAAGCTTTTATTTACATTCATTATGTTAAGTGAACAGTAAAATAATGTATCTTCTAATTAGCGATTCTGGGAAAATAATCGACGATTCCGGTTTTTGGCAGAATCGATGGAATCGTGGAATTGAAGAATCGGTATGACCCATCCCTAATCGCTACCTTCGTTAAATCCAGGGTTCGTAAAAAAATCGGGGGTCTAGTGTATGTTATTTATTACTGGTACCTACTGAACTTGGGGAAATCTTGGTATTTGTAAAGGGAGAGTCCCTGTTTACATTATTACATTAACATAATACATATATTCAGTGATGGTAATGGTACACATAAAATGTTATTAGGCTCAAGTACAACTACTTGAATAAAATTGTAACTAATTACTAGTAAAAATTACTTTCCACAAAAGTAATCAGTAAAATTAAAATTACTTTGTTTATTTTGAAATTTCCAATACACATTCTGATATAAGTTTTCTTTTTCTTACTTGCATTAATATATTTTGTAATACAAAACCATGGTAATAATTACGTTAACGAAAAAATATGTATCAAATGTAACACCAGAAAAGTACATTGTTCAAAGACGTGCAAACATTTGAAATACAATAACTGTTTACTAGAAGTCATGGCACACATTGAGTCCCCATTGATGCAGTTTGCCTTAGTTTGTTTACCATCATAAATCATCATTCTAGCAGAAAACAATTGAAACTGCCCTGTTAGTTTTACTGAACACACAGAAAAATTAAAAACCTAACATTCAACGTTTTGAATTGACTTTGCAGAATTACTGTATCTTAAAATTACTCTCTACTAGCTTTCCTCTGTTCAATGATGCTAAGCAGTCTCTTTACTGGTGCACTCGAAGGTAAAGAAGCATTATGCTTTAAGAAACCAGTTTTAACAGTGGGATAGTGGTTCAGAATTTGAATGTGGAATTCAGAGTTCAAAATACAGTGAACCCTCGATAACTCGGACTAAATGGTGGGAAGAAGCTGTCAGAGTTATGATTTGTCCGTGTTATCGAGGGGTGTCCGGGGAGGTTGGGTAATCAGTCATTAATCACAAGAAACCCAAAAAAAAATAGTAAGCTATTATTTCTACAAACAAAAGAGGCTGCAATAAATACGGTTTTGTACGTAAATATCGTATCAAGTTACGGTAGGGCCGGCATGCAGTGGGAAAATGAACGCTAACATGGAGGACTATAAAAGAATGTCAAACCATGTTGGCAGTCAGATCTATCTTTATTTTTTTATGCTGCTACTTCTGGCTGACCCTTTTTTTTATCTCTGTGCTAGAAGTTGGCACCAGGCACCCTTCTACCATATACAAGTTTTCGTCTAGCTGGCGACAGCCAATGTGCCTGCAGGTGTGAGAGAGATAAGAAATGATCATTGGAGATAAGCTAGTGAGGTTGCGAGCGGAAGTAGTCAAGGTCAACCGGTACAGTCTCGTGCAATACAAACGCCGCACGTGACCACACGCATCTCACACAAGATGTTTACATTGAAAAATACCTTACGTCCATTTGTCACAGCGTAGGGGCAGCAACAAACTGCTAGCTTGATAGTTACTCTACCCTCCTACAAAGTTACAAAAGTACAAAAATAATTTTGCTCGTATACATGAATAAAAACGGTACTGTAATTAACAATCCTTCTGGGTCACTGTACATTACCGTATATGACCACATTTTAACACTACTTATTGAAAAATTTAATTTTATGTATGTAAATTGCATCATAGAACACATAATTTACATCTTTATTCTTACACAAATTGTCATATTATAAAGCAATAAAATTTTAATCATGTTCTACAGAGTTACCGTATTTACTCGCGTAATCGCCGCATATTTTTGACCAAATTTTAGGCCCAGAAAAATGTGGTACGGTTATTGTAAGGGGTTTAAAAAAAATTACGTTTTAAATTTTTTTGGTGTAGAATATAACAAATGTACATTTTTTCTATATTTACTCGTTCATAACGTTACCATATCTTCTAAAATAAAGAAAAAGATTTTGTCGGTGTATAGTAAACATGGAAAAATTAAGACTACAAAATCTTGTTAATCCATTCATGTGCATCTCTCAATGAAAATCGTTTAAAATTTTCCCGCATAAGACGTTTACATTTTACGGTCCATTACTTGTACGCTATCGTGTGAAGTAGTTTACAAAAAAATCCAATTCATGCTTAAATCTTTACAACTCTCCAGACGCTGTTACATTATCAACAGAGCATCATCAACCAGCGAACGTGACTCATCGTGTCCGGCTTGGGCATGGATGTTGTGTTGTTCATTCACCACCCACATCGGCACTTGAAAACATCGTTGTTAAAGGGGCGTAAAACCTTCTCACCAAATTTTCTACATCGCAATGCAAAGCAATGGTTTTTAATTTTTCTTTTTAATGTCCGGGACAATTTGTTTTGCAGCCCTGAATTCATTGCACAAACCAGAACAAAATAATTTTCCTTTATGTGTCATTATAACCCGTATTTACTGTCATTTCACAAGCACCGCGCTGAAATGTTTGTTTATGACACACGTGCGTTCCTGGCTCGAAGGACGAAGAGGGAGGAAAGATAAAGAAGTGAGAGGTCGGCCTGCTGCGTTGCATCTTTACTCGCGCGTCGCGGGCCTCGCTAGTAACATTTTACCACACCGAACTAGCCAGATATTTACTGTGGGATTATTAAAGGCTAAGTAGCGATGGACGACTATGTTATAAAGTTTAATACTGTTCTAAAATATAATGTGATGAATTTAAATCCAGCAGGAATGATATTTTATGTCTTTTAAACAAGAAATAATTAATTAAAAATTCTGTCCGAGTTATCCTATGTCCGGGACATCGAGGTCTGAGTTATCGAGGGTTCACTGTATATGAATTTATTTCGTCTAAAATTGGTAAGAGGGGGAAGCTGAAAGAAAGATAAAAGCTTCTTAATTAGTTGGGGACTCTATTTGAAGGGATATCTTTAAACTTTTATCTAATTCACCCAACTTATCTTTAAATGCAATGAATAGCAATTTGTTTTTTTTTTTTTTTCTTATCCAACCTTGAAAACTTTAGTTTCGGAGTGAGTCCTGCCGCTCCATGCCCAACTCAGCAGCTCACAGCCAACACACAATTTGCACTTAACACACATATTCTCAGTCGACTGTGTACTTGAAAGTTCGAAATAATTTTAAAAATAATAAATGGAATCCCAGATATCGTTTCTTGATTCTGTCGATGTAACATAGCTTGGCGAAGCCATTTTATAAGATGCCTAGAGCAGTCACTGGCCATAGAAGTACTGTAAAACCTCTATTTAACAAAACTCAAGGAACTAAGAAATGACATGTTTGTTGTAAGGAGGTTTGTTAAATAGAGGTTTTATACAACTGATTTCTGCTCGACATAGAATTTCACGTGAACTACAAAACTTTGGTCGACAATTCACATTATATCCTGGGAATTATAGAAGCAACCAAAAAAAAAAAATAATATTGCTGAGATTGCTATTTATTTTAAAGATTATGAACAACTGAAAATGTCTTGCACATGGAACTTCACACGTTAGGTTGCCATGTTTCTAGAATATCAGAGTTACACCAAGCTCTTCACCAGATAACTTCATACATAGTGTGCTACAATGACTTTAAATTTGAAATGCCAGCCACTGGATGCTTGCTAATTTTC
>PNEQ01000383.1:15003-53498 GCA_003012365.1 Medauroidea extradentata
GCTAAATATTCATTAGTTTATTAATTGGGGATGTGCAGCGTTCTCAATCTGTCGCGGATCACCACCTTTTTAGTGTTGTTGCACACGACACTACCACCCACGTTGGTCGAGAAACGCCCTGCAGAGTCCCCGCATTCCAGCACGTCCCTGTTTCGTGCCTCCAAGCGAGTGAACTCTGACCTGCCTGCCAGATAAATCTGTCTACGCACTGGCTAGCTCCGAGCTTATTTGAAATTGTAAAAACCAGCACTTCTCTGTACGTGCTTCCAAGCAAGAGAACTACGACTGGCCTGCCACATAAATCCTATTCCAGGAGAAGCAAGCTAATAAGCTACTTGAAATTTCAAAAAACCTAAACAAGGCAAAAAATAAGAAAAGTTTACTTAGAAAAGTTGCTAGAAATTAAATTAGCTTTCAAATGAGTCCAAACACGATATAAATCCAATAAAATTGACACGTAAACTTCTATACTTTTCTCTTGCTTTAAAGTTAAATTTAAAATTAAAAAGAAAATTTTAATGTAAATTTCTCTACTCGCATCCCCAATTAATAGGTTGGATCCCGCCGTATACACCCTTATACCTGGTTAAGTTGGCCTACTTAACTTGTTATAAACAGAGAAAAAAAAAACATTTTACGACAAAAAAAATTGAAATTACTGTGTGATAAGAGGCCAAGTAAGTGCTACGTGCCAGTGCACGTCACATACTTACAGAAACAGTACTTGCGCAACCACACAAAAATGTGTTGTCCATCTATGTTTTGCATGTTCTCCAACCTTAAAGTACTGTTATTGTAAGTAGTTGTGCATCTCTAGTCTACGTTTTAGTAATTAGTAGCCTAGCAGCAGTTTCCCACCTTTTCTTTGTTTACAATACAGTATTAAATTATACATGGATATGATTTTAAGTAATTTGCAAATGAGAGGTTTATTTCAAAAGCACATAGCAAAAGGAATGTCAGAGAGAAAAGCTCATCGCCAGTAGCATGCCTTGCCGGGCAACTCACCTGGTGATGTCCCACAACACAGAGTTCATGACGATCACGTCTGGAGCAGACTTGCCCCGTGCCCGGCCTGCTATCTGCTCCACGTGCTTGTTGAGGCAGCGAGTGATGAAGTAGAACTCCAGGTGGATGTCTTTGCTCTGCACAGTAACATTCACACAGTGCTTACACTCCTGCCACCCTAACAACTGAAATGCAATAAATATAGCGACAAGGAAGTTAGCTCTAAAAGCGTTGTGACGGCACAATATTATATGTACTAGCTGTATAGCAGATGTCAGTTTAAACATAAAGCCTGTTGTGATGTTTCACTTTAAATTATGTGCGCTAATTCAGAACAATTACCTTGAACTCTCGTACTTCCTCGTAGTCTCTTCCGCGGGTCAGCTTGTCACCCTTCAGCAGACGATCGCCCATGAATGATGGCTCCAGCTAAACATAACATCTCTCTGTACATCACATGTAGCTCACCAGCACATTACACCAACTAACTTCACCTCAACTGTGTGTGAATCCTCTATTTACTCTATAAGTTATTCCACATTAAAATTACACACAATCCTGTTACACATCATTCTACGACATCCAGTAACAGTAAATCAAGCTATTCTTAGCTAAATTAGCCAATTGTTTTTTCTACTTACATTTTAATCAAAACATTTCACATAAATAAGTAATTTTCGGTGACCCAGACACCAAAGTTTTCGTTCATCCAAATTTCTTATGCTAACTGAAATAAAATTCTGAATTTTAATGACTGGCTTTAGTGTATCCAAATTTACACGCCCTAAGTAACTGAACTCCACACATATAGTCAGTGTTATATATTTCCTTTGATATTTAATATTAAAACTATAACTAATGAATATCCATATCCTGCAGAATACAGGACATAAATGCAGTACACTCTCAATAATTTATGTTAATGTCGGGCAACAGATGTATAATCGGGAAATGCAGACAATCATAAGTAGCCCATCTGCCTATTATAAATAATTCTTTACAATTATTTTTACTATTCATTCAAATACCATAATGATGCTAAGTGTGTGCCTTTCGTAAGGTTTCACTACAAATACAACAAATATTTTAACTTTTTTTAGAGTGTTAAACACACAGAACGCCACACTAATAATCCACAAGCCAGTTAATCAGTGCATGAATAATCAGGAGTTTTACTGTACACAATTTACAAAAACCGCTTTTATTTTTTAGGTTGTTGATTTTTAATTAATGTAAATTGAAAAAATAAATAAATCGCTATTTTGAAAAAATTTTTTATGAACAAATAAATTCAATGAAATACATACATGTACATTATTTACAATAATTTACCTGAAAAGATAGTGTGCAATCACTGGAGATCTAGTAGTCTAGAACAATTACAGTTGCTTTGTATTGAGGCTAAGCGACATCAACAAAGAAAGGCGGCCAGTGTGTGCCGTAACCAAGAGATCACGCAACTGCAAGTACAGTATTTCAAGAATCTACTTGCTGACGTGGAATAAATGAATCTGCATAACATGGTTAGAACTTATGTAACACCAAATTACCAGCATCAGAGGATGACGATACACCTATGATACGATGGATGGCCAATACGAAATTAGGATGTCAGGAGTTACAGATGGGTATGTGTAGCGAGGATGGCTAATTAATGACACTATAGTAGTCAGTCAGCAAGCAGACGTGCCAGAGGCGACCGTCTGGAGAGGTGGGAGGAAGTAAGAAGTAACCATTCATTAGGGTGCAAAATAAAGTGAGTGCACAGGATATTCTTACAGTGCAACATTTCTCTGGACGACATCTCCAGCACCTCTATAGCCTGGCTCTGAGGCGGGCACATGCATACAGCTCTGGCAAACAGTTGTGGCATACAACAGTACCTACCTTCCTGCGCAGGTCTGCCTGGCTGATGAGAGAGTTGCGGTTCAGTAGACACACTATGTCCTTGTAGAGTGGCCTGGTATCTGCAAGCACACACCAGCACTCTGTCACTATGCTGGTCCTGTCTACAGTCCCCTCTCCCCCTACACGGGGGGCCACAGTTGGTACAGTGGCTAGAGTACTTGCCTCCCACCGAGGAAATCAAGGGTTCAATTCCCGGACAATGACACTTAGTCTGCAGATTTTCTGAAGAATCTCCCATTTCCCCAGTAATGCTCCGGTTTTTCCACGACTAACTGAAAAAATAAACACATCACACTGTGCACAATACAGTATAAACTGCTGCACTATGTTGGTAGTGAAAAGTTGCCACAGATCACTGCACAGTAACACATTCTGACAAAGAAATGAAACAGTATTTCAATCTTCATTTTCGCAATGTCCAACTTATACGTCTCGAGGATCATTTCATTCCTACAACTTCTACATTTTTTAATATTTAAAGTTATGACTAGCCGTGTGCCCAATGAAATTTCCTACTGGTAAAACACCTCAGAAACCACCAGACTTTTCTCAAACATCAGAGTTTTTGGGTAACCTGGTCTGCCCATGCCCTCGTTTATCACCCTTCAGTCGCTGCGAGGTGTATTAGTTCCGTGTAACAAAGACTAAAGAGACTTTAGCAATAGGACTTCACAATATACCACATTTGGGTCTAGACTTGGGAACCAATTCGTCCTCGATTCACAGAACCTGCCAAAAACTTTTACAATTTCAAAGTGCCAGACTCGAGAATAGATAACACAAATATGACCATGTCCAAAAGCTGGAAGATTAATAAGTCTGATTTTGTCACAGGTTGACATTGGGACTTGTTGATTGTCATGAAGAACGACAGCTAAGTAGAAAATGGTCGCCTTCTCATCTGGAAAAAAAGCTCAGCTTGGCTTGGAGACACATAAATCTGATGAATGAATACATGTTCGTCAGCATAATCACCAGTGACAATTTTGGTAACAAGAAAAAGTTCACCCACATTTGAGATAATCCCGCATGTTCTACTGCACAATCCTTTCATTGTGCTTCACTTGCATTGCAGCATCACAACTGGCTGAATCTTCAGTGTCAGTATGTACGGAGGCATTCCTGAAGGAACCTGCAACTTTATGGCCGTAACGTACTTTAATTTTCAGGTCACTCTGTGACATTTCCTTTTTGATAATTCAACTGTTACATCAAGTATATTAGGTACTTACTTTCGAAGTTCTTCAGAAGCCTAAATATCAAATTCCAAGTTTTTTAATTAAAAAATGATATACTTCTCATATAAGCTTGCATCTCTTATTTTATCCCCTTACGGAATATATTTCCAAAAATGCTTACACAACTGACTTTAATTTATAAACAGAAGTTTAAACACCAACTCCAATATTTATAGCTTAAAAAAATTACCAACTTTCATACAAGCTTTTACCTCTTGCCTGTTTCACCCCCTTAGGGGATGAATTTTCAAAAATCCTTTCTTTCACCTACGTTATACAAGGAAATCCAGTGCAAAATTTACTGCTTCTAGATCCCTATGGTTAAAGCTGTAGGCTATGTTGTTTATCAGTCAGTGTTAGAGTTTAAATTAAGTACTGTACCCATATTTGTTAATGGAAGCAATAAAACTTAATATAATAGAATACAATATGGGAATGGTAAATATAGTCTTATCAGGTTAGGCCTACCATTTTATTCACAAAACATATGCCTATGAAATTATATTTATTACATTACATTTTCATTTAAAATCTTAAGTCATATCTTTTCAGCCAGTGACAGTGAACAGAAATTTTTAATCAAAACACACAATTTAGACATTTGTAAATATTTTAGAGTCGAAATTGGTTGTTTCAAACCTCCAACTTCAATAGCCTTGCTGTGGATGAGATGTAAAGCCTCCTGACTTTATCTTAACATTTAATATACGGATGTATGAAAATTACTAGTTATAGCCAAGGTGAAAAATGAAAATCCACTATGTGTTCAAGCCTTCGGGCAGGGCTACAATATGTATGAGAGAAAGCCTGAGTGAAGGCTGCCTCAGCTGCTCGATAAGCAAGCCAAATCTGTCACCCTCTAACCCAAGGATGAAGGTGAGACGAGTATGGAGCAGCGACGGAATAAGAGGCCGAGGAAATTGAAATTTCCAGAGAAAACACACCGGCCAATACAAACGTCTGCCACTCATCCCACATGTGAAAAAACTGGGATTGCACCCAGAACTCCTGGGTGGAAGGCGAGAGGTCTGACCCCTCGACCACGCTGCCCCTTATAGTTAAGTTTATGTAAGTGTCCCTAAGCAGCATTAAGGCATTCACAAGTAGCGTAAATACTAAATAACCATCAAAGTATTTGCCTAGAGTGTTTCCCAGAAACCCTGGAAAACTGAAGGACAGATGGTTGGTTGGTCAAGGAATTAAAATCAGGACCTCCTGAATGGGAGGTAACCAACTTGTGCTGTAAGCTACATTCAACAACACACATTTAAACATTAAAAAAAAAAAAAATTAAAAACTTATTTTTATTGAGCTAATTATGCTCAAATGAAACATGTTTTACATTAACTAAATACTACATTTAGGAAGTACTGTACATACTGAAACTATTTTGCTACTAGTGACACATTTTGTCTCACAGACAGTGATGTCATTAAACAGGAAACTTTAGGAAGGAATGTGCTATGGCATATATTTGGATATGGTTAGTAAGTCTTGGGAAATGCAGTGTTGAACAGCAGCTAATGGTTATCTGCGAGAAATGTGACAGGAAACTGGACCATACCTACACAATAAGCATCTAAGCTGTGTCACCACAAGCAAACCTCCAAGGTTTACAGACAACTTACTTGAATCACCCAAAAAAACTATGTGCTTGTTACGCAGTAGTTTTGCAACATCTGGCTTGGTGAATATGTCTGCCATATCCCAAGTGTTGGCAGCCTTACACAATTTCGGAAGTGCAATCTCTTGTACGAAGCCTGGAAATAAGACAACCACAAAAGTTGCAAGTTGTAATACTGGTGTGTGTGACTGCAAGAAAAAAAGCAACACAAGGAAAACATACAGCACTACGAGACAGAATGGTTGGACCTGGCCCGTCACTCAGTAATTCCTTGCACAAGAGGTGTCATCTTGTTATAATGTAACACAATGAACTTAAAATAACAAAAAATTGGTTTCTGAAACCCTTCCTAGCTCATTTATGGAGTCTGTTTAGGTAAGAATTGTTTCATGCCTCACTATATGTAACTATTTTCCATTTGTCACTGAAGGACAGGACAGGAATTGAGTAGTTAGGAAATACATAATGATGAATGATAAGAAAGAATAGAGAAAGATAAGCTAAGTAGGTATATTGTGTATTGAGAAAAGGAAATAACAGTAAGATTATTCATTGTGTGTACGAAGAAGAAATAAAAGGAGAAGGTGGAAAGGCTGGTCAGGATGAATGCGATAGGGAGGAAGGGGGGTGTTAGGCTGGTTATTAACAAAGGCAAAGTACAGGAAAAGGATATAATGTGAGAATATTCAAAGGACGAGGAGCAGAACAGTATGGCAGTCTATGCTTCAGAGATCTCTAAGGGAGTGGAATTTACTTTTGGAGGAGATGGTTGAGTGAAGGGGGTCTGTGAAGTTAGAAGGGGTTTGGTTAGTGACTGAGGAATTGAGGTCGCAGTTAGGTATAGCTCGCAACTGGGCAGTAGCCGAATAGCAAGTGAAACGTTTATTATTAATTCACACTTCTAATCAAAATTGCACAATCCACACGAGGCACTAGATCACTTTCCACGAAGCGAACTAACAATGTGAATAAAAAATGAATAAACAGAATCAATTTAAATAAGAATACCAGTTGGATTTATAACGTACGGTAACTTAGGTCCAATTCAGAGTGAATAATTATTCGAAAGATAACTTAGACCAACATGAATGTAGGCATACAATAATATAGTACAAGTAAATGTCAATACCAATATTTAACTTTAATTTCGTATTTTGCTGATACCTGTAAAACCAATTTTTAAGTTGCCTCTAAAAATTTAAAATAGTTGATTCACCTCACTGCAGGCAGCCTCTTACGAACAGCTGTCGCCCTTGAAAGATGGTCAAACGTAGATAAGAAAGAAAAGCAAAACAAACAAAACGTACGGAAATGCAAAGAAAATACAATTACTAAAAAAATAATCTACCGTTACCTTCGCTATTGAAAACTGGGAACAAAAAAATGTAGACAACAACTGACACAAGAGTTTGGAGGCGTCGGAACGTTGGCTGTTCTGTGTCTGTTAAAATGGGGAAACTTTGTTGGTAAACAAACATAAACAAAATTCCACATGAACGGTAATATGTAATTTGTACACTTCGTGTATAAAATTACAGTACAAGGTCGACATGGTACTTGGAGTTGAAGAAAATGCATCCCAAAGGTATTATCATTTACTAGTCTCTTTGTTCACCAGAAAAATGGTGTTTATATAAGTGCAAAAATTTCATTCATTATTACGAAATAAAATATCATTCCTTGTGTAATACATAGGATAAGGGGAGGGGGGCTAGTCGTGTGTGGCACAAGAGCAATTAAAATTTAAGGTAATAGCACAATGTTCTGTTGAGTTATGATGTGAGAGTTAATTGCCATATCCAGTCACATTTGAGAGTAAGCTAATGATAATCATATTAGTAATAGGTTTTTACACTCGCAATTGGAGTAACGCCCGATGGCGAGCAGACTCCTTTCCATTCTTCCAGCACCAATTCTCCAGTCCCTTATTAAACCTTCCAACCTCCCTCATAGTCACCAACTCCTTCCACAGTGCATTCCACTCTCTCACCAGCATTGACTGTCTTCCCCTCTTCGTTCTCCTCCACACCCTCTGAATCTCCTCACTGTTTCCTTGTACCTTAAAAAGTACCCACCACCACATCAGGTAAACTGAAACAGGTTATTGCAGTCCATTTTAAGTAAGCAATGTGTAGGCTATACCATTGCTAACTATGTGCATCTTACAGTACAATAATAATAATACATAAAGGCTGATGCCTTCACCAACAAAAGGGAGATCCTCCACCCCCTCATTTCCCAAACACTTCTTAAACTTTCAACCTCCCATCACTAGTACTAAAGCAAACTTCAATAAATTCCACTCTTAACCAACCTTCCAAGCATAAAATGCCTTCTCTGATTTGTTCTCCGTACCCTCTGAGGAGCTATGGTTGGGCAGCGTCTAGGGCATTTGCCTCGTCTCACAAAGGTGCTCTAGGTTAGTTTTCAGATGGTGTCTGGCCAAATTTTTGCATGAGCGAATCCTCTAGAACAGTTCCGGTGGTTGGCTGGTATTATTGGGCAAGCCTATCTTCCGTGGAATTTTCCCTACCTCTAAATTCTGGCGCTGCTCCATATTCACTTACTATCACCATTACAGATTCTTTAAAATCATTGTGATGACCTACATGTCTTCACTCACTGACATTCTCAGAGTCTTCTCACTATTATTTCCTCTTCCTCTACTCCCTTTTAGTTAACGTAATTAAAATTAAATCTTGATTAGTCCTAGGGGACTGTGCGTAGCTTCAAGGATTCACCTTGCACCATTGCAGCTATGAACAATGGATTCTCTATGTATTGAAACCTAATGGACTGAAATACCTGCATCCATGGAACACATTCTGGGGCCGATTAATTTATTTTACAGCATTTTAAGACCACGTCCATTGAAATCACTCATGTATTGAAATTTTTTTTGTCAGTCCCATGAGAAACTGTGGATAGAGAATCCACTGAATATGATTACGGGGAGGTGTGGCAGCCCATCGTCAACCCCAAATCTGAAAGTTCAGAGATGAATGAGGAAAGACGTGAAATAAGAGATGGAGCAGTGATGGAGGGTGGGAGAAACAACAGTGTCCAGAGAAAACCTGCCAGACGTAATGTCCGCAGTGTTTCCCACATGTGAAAAATCTAGGACCAGCCTTGCCAGGGATTGAACCAAGATTGTCTTAGTGAGAGGCAAATTATCTGACCACTCATCCACTCCTCCCCAGTTAGTAGTCATTTTAATTTTCCCCATCCTTCCTCTTCATTTACTATCTTGTATATCCAACCAACTTTTCCACTCTTCTCCTTCAGTGAGTTCCTGCAGTTGTGTAGTGGTAAGATCAGATGACTGTGACTGACTGTACAGGGAGGAGTGGCCAGCCTCGTACTGTCAGCACACTGAGAGGGAGCTGTTGCTGCTGTCGTGCACAGAGGACCTCAGGCGCAGGCACCAGGAGCTGCGTCCCACCAGGCGACCTCTCTTACTTGTCCCCAGGAACGAGTGTGGCTTGCCGGTCAGTGCCCTTTGGTAGCCAGGCTACGATTATGTGGTAGATAATTAAATGCTGAAAACTCTAGTTGAAATGTACACTTTTTTAAAATCAATAATGGAAAACTACAATACAACAATCCTAGATAGTGATATTAATTTGCCAATTTTATGGGCAAATATTTATTTAGAATAATGCATTTGTTAAGCACGATCTCTTGCGCTGCAGTTAAATATGCAAGATTTCAACGTCAAATACTGTTCTTCAAAAATCACTTGAGTGGGTGAATATCTGATTCCCAGAAAACCTGGTTTCAAATACGGTTTCTTGTTGATATTCAACAGTCAAGTTCTGTTTTATGCTGACCAAACCAATCTCATTTGATATGTAAAGACCTGATCAGATCATCTACTATAGCCAAAACAATATAGACTACAGTAGACTTGGCAGTAATCCCACCTAATGTGGCGACTGGTCGGACCAGGTATGCAAACAGGCGGATTACATTAAAAATTCAGTTTAGTGCAAAATTGAAGTGAATAATTATACAATGTTGGTCACATAAAACAATGCTGAATTTAAGCAAAATTTGAGGTTGGAGGCTAATGCATGTACAATAAATAAATATGTTTAAAGAAATCCAGAAGTAGTTCAAAGGAAACTTTGTGTCTACTTTTTTACGAATGTTAGGTAAGCAGAAAACCGCAGAAAGGATTACTACGAATACATGCACTGTACAGTACTTTGAAAGATTTTTTGTGTTCCTAAGGCATCATGACAAGGAATGATGGTTGCAGAAGATGGTGTGCACTACACTCCGGCCAACAGGATTCTGCCAGCCGGAACTGTTCCTGTCATGGCAAGGAGCAGCTCAGTTTGTGGCCGACCACGTGCACTACCAACCCCTGAAGAATCCTGTCGCCCTCGTATGTACACACCCTCCTTACGTTTTCTGCATGCTTGTTACACCACGAGGCTTGTTTCTGTGGATACCTGCACTATTACCTGCCAGCTGCATGTAACAGTCACTGTCCTTGCAAAAGTACAGTTCAGATATACTGTGTCGTGCTTGGTGGTCAAGGAACATTTTTTCCACATCTGCGCACTGGAAGCAAGAGAACTGTAAGGGCGATGCTAGCACATATATGAAGAATGTCATTGCTAAAGACATGCAAATATGATGGTATTGTTTGGCGACAGTCTACAATTCATTGGCTTGTTCACACCAGAACATACTCTGTGACGTTACTGGCTCCTGGTCTTCATAACTTTATGTGCCATTATTACAGGATAGTGGGTAATTTACAGTTCACCTTAAATCATTGGTTGAAAGTTCTTCGAGGCATGCCACCAAACTGCCTGCTAGCGACAGAAGTTGTGATCATTCAGATAGTGTACTTGGATGAAACTCTGCTGTCAGATAAAAACATAACATTTATAGGCTAGTTCTCTATTTATTACTGTTATACCCAAGGCACTGAATAGAGCTGCAAACTTCCTGTAGGTGGCTTTTGTGTACACGACTTCAAGCCTTGACTCTATACTTTTATTAAGCGTGACTGCGTACAAAGTCTAATGCACACCTCTGTCGTAGTTTCATTTGTATCAAGTTATTACATGCAGACACACAGCAGCCTCAAAAAATATTTTTTTACAATGTTAGAAAATTTGTATTTGTAACATGGAAGCTGTTTTGAAAGTACCATTTCTTCATCATCTGGATTATGTTTTTATTTTCACTGGTAACTTAAACATAATTGAGATAAGTTTACTAGATTAGCCAACAAGAAGTGTTTAGTTTATGTTGCAATGCTGCTCAAATGCCAGTTAGGTGGCCATGGTAAAGATATTGTCTGGCTACACGTATTTTGTGTATGCGAGGTCTAGAGACTCCAGGGAAGTAACGGCATTCCAGGTAGATGCACTAGATAGTTCATCACCGCTACGTACAAGGTACTCTACTGAATTGACTTGCAGGCTTTCCTTGGATATATCGCGTCCACAAGAATTCCAATGGTGATGGTGTAGTTTTGTGGTGTAAAAAGAAAGTTTTGCAGCATGTTCAATAAATACTTGAAAGTTCTTGTAGTGGTATTTTCCTGCTTAAAAGTTATAGTGAAAATGCTCATTTGGGCTGTATTCACATTCAAAAAATTTGCATTGGAGGCAGAGATAAATCAAATGTACCGTACCATTTCGACATGAAAATATTACGCAATTTTATTTGTAGACAGATTACATTGAGCTACATAACTGAAGTTCTGAACACTGTTTTATGGCCTGGTGCTCTTAACTTGTACAGTATACCTCCCGCCTTCATGTTTCCACACATGAGAAGTGGGCAGATATGGCGTGAGGACAACCAGATGGCAGGCTCTGATCACCTGTCTCTCCCGACCAAGCAGAGAGGAACATACTGTCCTACATGCTTGAGTGGAAGGGTATATCCTTCAGCTACGATGTTTAGCAATGTGTCTTCTCTAGTGGGGGTTTGTCGTTTTACTTTAGCTACAAGGTTTGATTTAGTGGCAGACTTCGCATTGAAGACAGCTTTTTGAGGGCTGATGTGGTTAGGTGCTAGACCTCTAGGGAAACCTAGACCTTTTCGCTTGGCAGCCATTATCCTGGTCACTGTGGAATCCTCAGGCTGCTCGACAATTAGTTTTGACTCAGTTCATCTAGCCGCCATCCAACCGGCAGCACAGTCTCGTGGAATTTGATCAGTTGTTTTTACAGACAAAAACATTGCTTTGAGGAACGATGCTAGTAGATCCCAAAACTTGCTGCAGATTCTCACGCAGAAAGCAAAGTGTGATGCTGTCAGTGCTTCACAATAATACTGTCTGTCTGTTACAGAAAATTGTATACTGTATTGTTGATCGTATTTTGTTACATTACTGTAACAGATGGCACTCAACCGCTCGCACGTGACACAACTAGTCCCGGCCACTTCTCCTTCCCCTCTCTATCATCATTCTTGGGCGTTACACTGGTGTGCCTCCTTCTCGCTGACGTCACAGGTTGTCTGGGAGGGAGCACCGGCCGGCCATCCTTTAAGAACATGCGCCTAGCTCATCATTGACATTTGGCATAACACTTCGAAATTTTGCAATCAGGTTACCTCTTCTTCGTGTTGTGAGAAAGATCTGGTTGTCGTCGTGGACGGGTATAAATACATATTATGACAATCAAACAGTAGAGTAATTATTGTGTTTGGCCTGTGCGTGTGAGTGTCCGCCACTTGACCTCGACAGTGAAAGTCACATTGGTGAAATCAACGGCGGCGGCAAGAAGCAGTGCAGGATCATCACCAAGTAGCAGCTGTGCTTACAGTGGTTTGGGGCGATATTTGATGGTGTATTTGCACGTGTGAGATGGACAAGCAGGATAGAAGACTGTTATTGTAAATCTATTTTTACAGTGTGTATTTATATATTTAAATCATCCAGTTCACACATTATACACTGCAGTGAAAGAGTACTGGAATGAGCCATTTTAAGTGAAGATTGACTTATGTAATCTGAGGACTGGTTTGTGTGAAAGGGTCAGACATTAACTGTTTATACCAGTTATTTCTCTAGGGATTTTATATGTTAGAAATAGTAACTGTATATAATAATTGTAACTATTAGTTTATAGAGTTGTAAATTGTTGGCAGATGAGTGTATTATTATTATTGTAGATTATTTTTATAAGGTTGTAATAAATTAAGAATTTTAAATTAATTCTTTCACTTAATTTTCAAGTTCTTCTATTCCAATTTAATCCTGCTACATCTAGGACAGTAACTTTGTTACATTACTTTGTCACCGAACCCAAGCAGACTAACAAAAATTTACACATTCTTAATTATTTATGTACATTGTCATATAAGTGTGTTTTTATAACATTGGTCATTAGTAGGCCCTACAACGCAGTGCTTTATCAAACATTTTGGAAAAAAGAGCAGACTTAGTTTAAGATTTGTTTAATGAAATTTGTCATGTTTGCCCATACAGCTTACATTAGAGTGGTAGGAATTGTATTTGAGATTCTAAAACTGTAATTTTTGCTCATATGTCCAGAAATACATTTTTTTTTGTCCACCACTGGAATTTTAAGTTGTCACTACTGAGCATTCTCAGTTTCTGATATGTATAAAATATTTTCATTGAATTTTACCACTCTTTTAAGGGGTCAAATCCTTCGCCGTCTAAAAGTAAAAGGCATCATATTTTACTTCAGGGCAGTCTCATTATTGTAAAGTAAATTGCACTGGGACTGGTAGTTTAGATTTTTGTACAAACTTGTTTTCAAAATGCCTTACGTGCATCCCTGCAGCTGTGCTTAGTGGTCAGCGATTGGATGTTTTCAACTCTCAGAATCTTGGGCCTCTACCTGCTTATTACAAGTGTATGGTGTTACACTAATCTAATTCTGATTGGCTCGTTCATATAAGTGACTCTTCTACACAAAGATACGTTGTCAATAACCACGAAACCAAGCTGCAGATGTGCACGTAAGGCATTGAAACAAACTGGTGCTAAAATATTTTCGCAAAAATTACCGGTCCCTTGTGATATGTTCAGGTATAATTTTGGCAAAGTTCAAACATGAAATTTTAATTTATGGTATAAATCACACTGGCATCCTACGGTAACATGTGTGGAGTGTGAATGTTGCAGTGAATCTTCTGCCAACTTTCATGTCAGTACACAGTGCAAAGCGTTGCTTTTGTTAAGGCAACAACCTGGGAGGATGTATTTTGTTCCATCGAGGCCTTAAAAGTGTAGTCTTTAAGGGCGACAAAGCACATGCAACACACTTCAGCCTAGCTTCTTGGCACAAGTCACTGAATAACAGGCAGCTTGTCTATTCAGCGGCGGCACACTCAGTTTATGACATAATAATATGAATAATGGTGCATTGTACACATGTCTATATCTTTTGAAAGAATCTGCAGCAAGACTTTATTTCTAAAAATGACAGTAAACTCCCATTTTCATTCACTATTTTTGCTATGATGAAGTATGCTTTAAAATTACCAGACAACTTGAAATGGGTTACACAAGTGTTCAATTCTTTTAATGCTGTTTTAAGCAGACATAACTCAAACACACTGTTGAGTAGTTTTGTTGTATTATTTATATCTTTATGGACAAATTGCATACTCGCCAGGGACTCGGAGCTGGCACGTGGACAGCACTGGTGAACACCTATAAGAGTGATCGTCTGTGGCAGGGTTTGTTCAAAAATCTACAGTTTCTCTTGAGCAATCCTGTTCCTAGACAATACTACGTGCTGTACTGTCAGAACCGGATGTAGACTTCCAGTTGGTGAGAGGGTCTCATTCCCATTTTGGAGGTATATACATCATGAGAGGGTGGTAATATGTCATATTTTAGGTAGCAATATTAAATCAGGCAAATAAAATCAATATTTGAAATACTGACCTTAATATCGTTCCAGTTTTAAAACATTCACAGGATTGTTTCCCATCAGTGAGAAGATTTTATGGGGAGTCGTTTACTCTGTGACAACCCTCTTGCCGCCGCATCACACTCTCTCAATTTACCCTTGTGTTCCGTAACTGACTAGTGGGGGCACACCATCTGTTGCTTAGAGGAATTATTCCACTCCTCCAGGAGAAATTGAGACCCGCAGGAAATTTGACCAAGAGAAATTACAGTAAGTGAGGTAGAGCAGTTGTAGAGGTGAGGGCTAGGTTCAGCACGAAATTTTTGCAGCCTCAGGTTAGAGTTAGACAGGCTATTAACATCTCATCCTCATTGTGCCTGTCCGGGGGCATGAGAGGCGACGGACAATTCAAGATATTGAGAGTTCAGTTGAACAGTCAAGAGGAGCAGGTGTCGTTAAATCTGAAACTGTTGTCTAAAACAAATTTTTGTGTGGGCAGGCTTTCATAGTTTTAAATATGATCTTGCACAGAAAAGTGTTTATTTAAATATTATATCAACCAATTCCATCAACATTTTTGTACAAAAAAATTTGGTATTTTGTTTGACTATGGGTTCATAAAATTTCTCTTTTTCAAACGAAGGAATGTAGCTGTGCTTCATAGTGCCTTATGTAAACAGATGTATGTCAAATAAAGTTAACATGCTAAAAAAATAAATACTACTGTAGGTCATCAACGCACTGTTAACGTAGACAAATTTCTTAGAATAGTAATACCTATTTTGGATCTTTACGGTTCAAATTTTCGTGGGAGAAAATCTTTTAGCCCCCTGCTGATTGGTTGATTGATTAACACTACTGTAAAAAAAAGTGTTTGCACATTATAGAGGATCCTTATACAGTTTCCGTGTAGCAAATTCCAACCCTATGCATGCTGATCTGTGTTTATTTGTTCTTTCTTGCCTAAAAAATGGCAACTCATGTTTCATTCTACCGAGTCGTACTCCCCTCACAGTCCAAACAGTTTTCAGTACTCAGAATTTGTGAAGACATTCAAGTTGCGTTTTTATGTAATTGTATGTCTTATAGGTTAAAACTGTTGTTTAGCAGGTATTGCATGTGGTGATGTAAATGGTCTTTCGAATGTTAGTTACTCTTGGCAGAAAATGGGAACACAAAAATAATTGCCCACCATCTTGACGATCTTTACATCTAAATTTTTTGACTAGTTAAATTTTCATATAGATGTTTTGTTTGCAAAATTTGTTGGCATTTTATCTATGAATGCTCACAATTAAAACGAAAAGAAATTCAGACTATTATTTTATGAAGACAAGTTTTTCTAGAAACAAGTGCAGTGGTTACTTCGCTGATAGCACAATCAGCAAAAAATTCTATTATCTTGGGGCCTCCGAAGAAAACATCATAGGAGTGCAGTGCATAATTTACAGTCAGTGCAGATAAACCTATATTGTGTAGATGTTAACTTGTAGGTATTTATAATAACTAAGAATGTTGCTGATAGTAACTTTAATTCAACAGTGTGAAACCTCGTGAATACAAACCCTGTTAATACAAAGTGGTTTTCACTACCTTAAAATGAGATGAGAAATTCAAAATTTTCTTTAATACTCAATAGAAATTTCCTTTATTCATAAAACAATTTTATATGATGTTCAGTGGTTAAAAGCAGCCATAGTGGTGAAAAGAATATTCATATTTTGGGGATCAAGAGCTTGTAAAATTATTTACAGGCTTTTTTGAGATTTGCAAACACCTGTTACCTTTTAATTACAAACTTTAAAAATGTACGTAGGTTCCTTCAGGGTTGTATTAAATAGGCTTGACTGTACATGCAGCAGAAAGATACAAAGTGGCTGAAAAACACTGAATTTGTGAAGCACATGCGACTGTCACTGCAATGTATATAATCAGTTGCCTCACGTGACCAACAAATACAAGATTGGCTGCTGTGCATACTTCATAGAAAATCAAACTGGACACATCAAACTTTGACTAAATGTGCAAGGCTTACTGACTCATAGGAAAAAATTTATCCTTTGTTCTTATCACTGAACCATCAAAGAACCGAAGGCAAATAAGTTTTGTTCACAAATTGAACTTTGTCAGTGCATTGGGGCTGTGGTGGCCCAATGATCAGACCATTTGCCTCCCACCAAGGGGTCCGGGTTCGATTCCCGACAGGGTTGATCCCTGGATTTTCGCATGTGGGAATTGTGCCTGACTATGCCTCTGATTGGCTGGTTTTGTCGGTAATCTCCTGTTTCCCCTGCCCTTTCATTCTGGAGCTGCTCCACACTCATCTCACGTCACCCCCCCCCCCAACAGTGCTCAAGACATGGATGTTAAGCACTGACCAAAATCTTTCACTCATTCACTTGTCGGTGCGTTGCATGATAATTACATGTACAGTAATTGTAAGAACTGCCTAGAGCTGTGAGCGGAGTTGCCTAATGCTGTATCTCTCATTAGAGGAACAAACCGGGAACCAGAAGATACACTTGACACACGCCCTCTGATCACGTACAGCAGTCGTGGTATAAGTATGAAGTGCAAGTCACTGTCACATGTCAGACAGCATTATGCATAAACAGACTACGCACCTATTTTTAACTATCAGTAAAACATGCTTTAAGAGGAGTCCTTCGCTGTGTCAAATTTCCACCTATGACGCGTGGTAACAGCGTAGCGATAAGAGCCAGTGCCCCACGCTTGACGAGAAGCACAACGCCTCTATTCGCAGCGCGCTAACTGGTGTGCAAGGTTTCCATTGTAGTCTTTTTACTATGGGACTTTAAGCGGTGGCCCCAATATTTTATTTTTGAATAGTTTTAAGTAAAGACCAATGCATGCTTCTCGTTTTGCACTTACGAATTCAGGTAATATTTTCGGAATTACAACAGTCTAAAAAATCCGTTTTTAGCCATTTTGAGAGGCCCGAATATCATGTTTATAACAAGCGTGCTGAATTTTTGAAAAAATAGAAGCCTGGTTTCAAGTGTGTGTTCTGCTCGTAGGTAAACATAATATGAATAACTTAAGCGGTTTCGTGTAAAAATGTATGCGCGTGACACGCTGCAACGCCGTCCATGCACCAGTCGAGGACTCCTCTTAAGTCTCTCAGATTTGAAACAGTCTTACGAAATATATTTTAGTCCTATCAAGTCAGTATTTATGACAACGGGATGTAGTATAAAAATGCTTTTTGTAAGACTGTTTCAAAGTAGAAAAATATTTTTTTACATAACTAACTGTTAGAACAGCTAACACCGCTTCGTGAAACTTCCCTAACACTCTGGGATTTATTTAATTTATGTTAAAACTTTTGTTTTCGATGTGTGTTCTGTTATACATCTGGCCATGACAGGGCTTAGAATATGACTTACCAGAACTTTTTCATATAGTAATAATGGAATTGTTTTGTTTATTTAGTTTGTGGGATTGCAGAAAAGACACAGGATGACCGCATATTGCAACAAAGAAAATTACCTTATTTTCCTGTTGGAAAACCAAATATTTCCCTGATCTTTCACAAGAACCAAAACAACTTTGTTGGGTAATTATTCAATGTATTTTAAATAAAGGTAAAGATTGCAAGTTCTTTCTAACAATTTTTTATTGTCCAATCAGTGAATGTGACAAAAAATTCACTGGTAATAACCATGAACCTGACGATCAGGTATAATCACACATTCACGAGGGTAAGTCTTAAGCAAAATACTATATAATAATGCTTCAAAACACCATTATTTTCCATCCTGTAACTTTTATGGAAGCTCTAAATACGCCAGGCGAAAAAATTCCTGAAATTTTCCATATATGACAAAATTCTCTGAATTTTCCCTGATAATTCCAGGTTTTCCGGGTTTTTTTAGGTTTGTGGCCACCCTGACTGTTGTTTGGAATGTGATTTTGCACTTCTACAAAGCAAATAAATTAAATAATTTATTAATGTTAAATTTAAAATGTCCACTAAATCATATTCTATGCTCATTATAACAAAATGTAAAAAATTGGAGACAAAATAATAAAATACTATTAATTCAAGTTGGCAATAGGAGTTTCCTCCGAAAGAGAAATTTTAGACTGCGACAATAGCACATCTGATAGCACCACTACACAGGCATTACATATGAACTTTTAATGTTAGCTAGTTGAAGTTTGAAATTCACTGATGGCCATATTTTTCAGTAAATATGTTATTTCATCCAAAGATTATTTCTGTTACTATAATATTAATCAACTATTATTTTAAAGAAATTGTTGTTAAAATTCATAATATAAATTATTTGGTTATGTATAAGAGAAAGCAAATTAGCTTGATAAGTATATTCTGAAACAAGTTGTAATATAATAAATTTTACACTAATATAGGTAATTTTGAATAATGTGAGCACTCAACAAAACCCTGCTTAAGTTCTATTTTCAGCCAATTTTCATCATTCCGCCAGTAACTGCTAAGGACAGGACGTGTCTAACCTCTGGACATGTCACTTGATATTTGCGCGTGCAAGGTAAATTGTGCAGTTGGTATGAATTGATACAGTTTGGTAAAACACAATTTATTAATTACATAAATACAGTTATGTAGATTTCGGCTGGTATTGTTGTATTTAAATGGAATAATACACGGAACTACATTGTGCAATTTCGCTGCCAACCATACAAGCAGTAAGGTAACTATAGTTAATGTTTGATTCTATGCAGGAACAGCTAGTGATATTTTTCAACGGTTAAATTTTCAGTGCTCACTTTATTCCGAATGGCCTATAGTTGAGGAGTCACGTCTGTAGTGTCAATAATTTAAATTCTAACATTTATCTTCATATACGTAATTTCAAATGAGATAGTAGGTATAGCCAAGTGGTAATGCAGTTGACTTCTGTGTTAAACATGTTGAGGCTTATAATCACAAAATATTTAGTTGAAAACAATTAACTTTATCACATAATTTCACTCCTGTCTGCATTATGAATATGTAAATTTTCCTGCATTATATAAAAAAAAATTTTGCAGGTTTTTTTTAAACGATTGTTAAAACACAATAAGAAAGCTAGAGTGTACGTCTCTGTGAGCTGTTCTGTCCTGATGTTGAAGAGAAAGAGTTGTATGCAACATACAGTAATAATGAATAGAAAATGTTGACATTCCAAGAAGAAAACAACTCCAGGCTGCTATTGATTCACACAGGAAATGTGGGTTTATTTTAAAAGTTACTTGTTTTTTAAATAAATGTAAAAAAATATATTCTTCTGAGAAAATATACTTTCTGAGTTAGTACCTATGGATACTTTGTTAAAACCAAGGCATTTGTTACTTCGCACAGATTCTCAGGATGGCATTCCACTCTCCCCGTCAGAAATCATGAGTTATTACTTTGCATTCAAATGAATTACTGTATAAACAATATCAAAATCAGTGCTGTTTATTTTCTTTCACTCAAGAAGTCCATTCACTAGAGAGTAGAAACATACATATGTTGCTCAGTAGGTCCCTGTGTGGTTTCTTATGTCCTTACAGTCAGTTACTACAGTGGTTTGCAATAAAGTAAGTTTTTTTTGCACTGAACTGCTGAAAAAAAACCACCAACTTTTACAGGATATACTTTATCGTTAACAACGGTCGAGTCACTTCTTGTATGGTTCGCTGTAATTTACCAAACGTAGTTCCAAACATTTCTGTCAGGTGGAATTGGTATGTGTATTTTATATTATATTGTACCAATGTTTTATTTATTTATTTTCATATTTTACGCCCACATTGGAGCACTTCAATCAGTCCATATATATTTAAGTTTTAAGTTTATTAGCTAGAGATACCATTGTTTTATAGCTATTAGTTTCACATTCTTCTGTCTGCGCAATTTAACTTGATACTGTACAGTATGTGCCAGCGAAAAGTAATTTAACCCTCATAGTGCCAAGAAGTAAAAATGTTGTGTTTGTTGCCTTTGCAAAAATTCCAGAGGCCACTATCAGTCCTGTTTTTGTTTTTCATATAAAATATATTGTACTCTTTTTCCCAACTCAGTCACTTTCATTAGCATTGAGTTATTTCAATTTTAATAAATAACTGCAAGAGTAATTTTCATTTTGTTAAGATCCAAGCTTAAAAATTATCAACTACAAATTACCAAATTCCTAATACTGTAGTAAATATTTTAAGTAAATTACTATTATGTTTGTTAAAAATATTTCTGTACTTTAGAATTCACAACATAATAAATTGTGTTGTAATAATTATGCTGTATAACAAATGTTTACATTCTGTGTATATACTTTTGTGTAATAAAGTTATATGTCGAAATCAAAATATTTACTGTTTTTATTATAATTTACTAATAATAAAACAAACTTTTATACAGAAGTAATTAAATAACTTCAAAAACAGAATTGCATGAGTTATGCAGTATCAAAACACTAGTCACTATTGGTCACACCTAAGAAAAATATTAACTTAATATTAGTAAAGTTTGGCGTAGGAATTGTTAATTTGCATCTGAAGTGTTTTTTAAAAAATCCTTCATGAAGCATACCTGAAAATTAATTAAGAGTAAGGATTGTTCAAGTTTTCGTTAATTGTTTTATTATATTTATACCTTCTCTAAGTCATAAATTTATGGCCAAGATTATGTTTACAAACTGTTATTTACGATTACAAAACAATTTTTTGGCACTCACACAATAAGTGACCTGCCTATCTGGCACTTGGAATGCATTCTAGAAGATCTTTGTGTATGTTTTATTTCCAAAGAAAAAACTATGTTTTTAAATTATTCTACTTAAAGAAAATACACTTCAACAAACATTGTAGGGTTGATGTTAAAGATGTTAGGCACACGATTTTTAGTTATCTCAGAATATACTCGATGAAAATACAATTGGAGCTTGTTTTTTGCCAAACATTACATTGCCACAGCTTAAATTGTCATCAGGAAGAAAAGCCTTGGCGCTAGTTTAGAGCTTTGCATGTATGGGCGATTGTGTAGTTGATGCACGCGACAGGGACGTCCTTATTGATTCGTCTTCCGGTCTGGCACGCTAGGAACTGCTCCAGATAGGCGGCCTCCTTAAGATTTTTAGATGTTGTGATTGGACACAACAGTGTAAACCTAGTACCTGAGCAAATAAGTGGATTGTTGGTGAACTAGTAACTACATTACAATATAAACAATCCATTGCAACTTTATTCATATATTTGTTGGAAGATGTGATGGTACATAATGACAGCACAGTTCCAGAAAAGTAAATGTCGAAATGATTGCACAATGGGACGTTGCTAAAAGAAACAAACCGCTTCTGCTAGAAACCTCGTATAAAAAGTATAAAGATGAGATGGTGTGTATGTAAATGGGACGAACGTCGCACATAACAGGCGTCCGAAGACCCACTCAGTCAGTCTTGTCCGAAGCACTAAAGTTACTCTACAACACCTGTGACGTCACTTATAAATATGGAACTTTGTTTAGAATATTACATACACTACTCGCGATATACCGTACTGCCTCTCTCGCCTGCCTAACTTAACACTACTTCTGTACACACTCGCTTATCAAAATAATGACTTTTATAGAAGCACTAGCAACCGACGCGCGAGATAATATGTTCAGTGCGGAGGTAACTTGAGGAGGGGACGCGACGCGACACGTCTTGCTACTTGCGAGGTCGCGAGCTGTGGGCTCTGGCCTGAGATCTGCGGTGCGCGCACGCCCTCACGTTGTTCAGCAAGTAGCGGAACTGAAGGATCTGCATTGCCGTCACGCTGGGGTCCGAGCAGCACTCCAACCACCGCAGGAACTTCTCGCCGTGAGCCACGGCTTCTGCCGCCGTCGCCGGGGGCTCGTCTTCTTCGTCGTCCTCGTCGCTCTCCTCGACGTTGTTGTTGAGCGCGCTGTCGAGCGCAGACTTGCCGGCCGCCGTCGCCGCCGCGGGGAACTGCGCGAAGCCGTAGCGCTTGTACCAGCGCCAGAACCAGCCGTCGCCGTCCTTCTTGTCGCCGGCGGCAGCTGCCGCGGTGACGGGGCTGGTGCAGCCGGCGGCCAGCGTCGCCGCGGGCTGCTGTTGCTGCTGCTTCAGCCACAGCAGGAGAGACTCGTCGAGGTCCGGCGCCTCGTCCAGCCGCGGTCTCTTCGCTTCCTCCTTGGAGTCGCCGTCGCACGACCTCGCCACCGTGCGGAGCTTGTCCTCGCTCTTGCACCAGCCGCGGAGCGTCGACTCGGGGACGCCAATGTGGCGCGCCACCGACGCCTTCGACTCGCCGGCGTGCACGCGCCCGATGGCCTCCAGCTTGTCGCGCACGCTGAACTGGCTGACGGGCCTCTTGAGGCCCTTGGCGTCCATGGCCGCCGCCCTCGGGTCGGCGCCGACGAAAGACAAACGGAAGGAAAGGGAAGGTCCTTTGTCGGATCGATAAGGCCGTGGCCGAGTACGAGAGGAGCCAGCCGGGGCCGAGTGCGTGTTCGTGTTGTGCTGGCCGGGCCGGTGGACACTGTGCTGTCCGCGCGGGGGTTGGCCCGCGAGAGGGGAGGGGGCGCCTGTTACCAGGCAACCAGGGGGTAGGCAGGGGCAGGGGGAAGGGGAGCAGCTGCCGCGAGGGTTGCCGCCCCTCTCCCGCCGCGCCTGGCCGCGCCTACGCTGCCACAAGCACGCCGCTAGCAGAGAAGCGCGCGGACTGTACCGCCAGCCAGCCAGGCAGGAAGGCTTGTTATTAGCCGGCCCAAGATAGTGCCTCCTGCCCGGCTCGCGGCGCGGCACCGGAACTGTACCCCCCCTCCCCACACACCTCCCCCCTGCCACCACCCTAACTCGCGACCAAACCCCGGAGGGTGGCCGGTACAGTCGCTGCCGCGCGCAACTGTCGCCCGCGAGCCACGTGCCGCGTCCACCCGACGACGCCACTTTCGGCGATCATGCTTCAAGGTCGAGGCCGGCGGCCTTGACTCGCCTAGCAGCTGACTTTGGCATAGGCCAAGGCGTGCACGACGGCCTCTCTCTTCCTTGCCGTGCGCTTTCTTTCGCCTTCTGGTACGGCGCCTCCCGTTTCCAGTTCCGAGACCTAACCACTCCCGATGATAACTGACGGTCGTCAGGATGACTTACTTCTGGCTACGCTGAAATGGTTGCGAATTGTAATCGGACATACCTAGGCAGGCGAAGTCTGTCTGGTTTTTGCCATTACTCGAACCTTCATTCATGAAATAACATCTTGTATATAAGATATTCCGCTCAGTGACGACTTGAAAAATTTGTTGTACCGTATTTTAATAACTACCGACATTTTACTTAAGATAATTGAACTAATTGTTCGGTGGGCTGTAAGAAGGCCGAAAGTTCCTCAGCTCACTGAAGGTAGTAAGATAGGTAAAACTACAAGTTATCGTAATAAAACTTATGCACTATAAAACTCCTATTAAAATTTGTAAGCAGAAGCACAAATCATTATTCCTCTTCTTACCATCCACCAAATGATTTATCTCTTAGATTAATCGCATATCACTGAGCAAACTGTCACCTGACTGAGATAAGTGAAAACATTCCGTAGGTAACGTACAAATAATGCTCTTGAGAAGCGAACACGTGCAGGAAGTTGTTGGTAAACATGAGTAGTAAGAGTAAGCCACTTTCAGCTTTATGGATGTGTAACGACGCGATACGTTCTAAACCGTCCCCCTCCTGCCGGCCGCATCATCTAGGGTGGTTGTACCGTTACACAGAAACAACCTCGTTAACGACGTTGCTTTGTTTCCTCCATGGAGTCTCTCTCGCGGGCTATTCAGCATTCTTGTTACGTCTCTTCGCACTCTAGCACTATTACAAACATGGAACTTAAGGGTCATAATAACGCCCATTTTAAACGACGAGAACGAATTTTTCGCCGAAGTAAGCTAATCGATGGCTAACGGTTAATTCTACTACAGGTTAGAGAGAAAATACGTTTTCTTATGGGAGAGCTTGGCACAGGGAAAATTTCTGCCTCTAGTTTCGCTTCAATCGCTAAGAGACCAGATAAATAAGAAACAGTAATAAAATGTAATTTATATAAACTTGGAAATGATAAACTTAATGTAACTTAAAATTCAGGAAAGCTCTGTGATTGGTCAGTTTGGCGCACTAGCGGTACCAGCGCTCAAGTGGCGGAAATTTCCCCTGTGCCAAACTTATAACATTGATCTTTCTAACCTGTAGTAGAATTAACCTTACTCCGGATTATTTGTTGATACACAAAAATATCTTTCAGAACACTAATTCCTGGGATGGATGTGAAATAAAATACTGTATACTCTGGTAATTTTTTTCGGAAGTGCTTTCTCTTAAATTTAAAAATTTCAAACACCACATCACATAAACTAGGGTAACAATAAAAATTAGTTGAAATATATATATATATATATATATATATATATATATATATATATATATATATATATATATATATATATATATATACACACACACACACACACAATTCTAAATACTAACCTCAGCATATTAAATTATATCAATGTTAAAACGAATCAAGTGGACACCAGCTGGGACAAAACTCAAACGAAAAAAAAAATTCTAAATCCAGGAATAGAGTTGCAGCTTATAGCAGATATTATCGACTTGTTACATAACAAACAATAATGAGATGAATTATGCAATGACTTGTGCAGTTCAGTACAACAGACGATTAATTATAAAAATTAATTAAGTTTAAAAACCTGAGCCTCTTTAATGTTTTTCTCTATTGTTTTACGTTAGTGATCGTCGTCTGTATTGTTAGTAATAGTTTACTAGATGTAACGTTTAGTGTAATATAGTGTAATATATAAGGCGCATTCACAACCACACTTAACGCATTTCAGAATACACGCACTTCGTTAAGTACCTATTAGAGATTGGATTCACAACATTATTTATTGAATACATGCGCGGAAATTGTTGATATTATAATAAAATTTTCCAAATAGATTATCGCACTTTATTTTTATTTTCCGAAGCGAATGAAATAATTTAAGACCTCAAGATAAATAATTTATCAATACTAATTATTATTTAGTTAAGTCTTACGTTTGCACATTCTGCATTCACAACCACCACTTAGCATACGTACGAAGTAGAAAATTGATCAACTCTGTTACGTACGCACTCTCGATTTTTCTAATTTTATACGTACGTACGCGCATATGGGAAAATGCCTTAACTTCGTCATTCTAAAAAGTGAGTGAGAGATTTTGGTCAGCGCTTAACATCGAGGTCTTTAGCGCTGGTGATGGGTGATATGAGGTGAGTATGGAGCAGCGCCGGAATGAAATGGCGGGGGAAACGGGAGATCCCCGAGAAAACCCGTCGACCAACGGCATCGTCCGGCACATGCGAAAACCGGGGGACCGACCCCGCCGGGCATCGAGCCTGGATCGCCTTGGTGGGAGGCGAATGGTCTGACCATTCGGCCACCGCGGCCATGTAATTCTAAAACAATTAAATACATGTAAACAAGAATAAAGATGTATTTATTGTGGCGTGAGAGGACGGTAAACGTGTTTGTTAGTGACACAGGTGTGTTAAGGTGAGAACGTGTGGGAGAGGTGTTTGTATGTAAGTAGGGCAGAATCGCGTGAATGGTGGCTACTACAGATGAATGTTTATGACGGTGAATGAGAGATGTGTTTGTGTAGTGGGAGTGGGGGAGGTAATAGTAGAGAGCGAGTGTTGTTTGTTGGGAAGAGAAGCAGGCAGGCAGGAGAGCCAGTGTATTGTTGCGTTGCGCACTGCAGCCAGCCTTGTCCTAGTCGCTTCCTCCTCTTCCTCCAACCCAGCCGTCAACATGCAGTTATACACGGCACTCGCTGTCAGACACTTTAAAGTGCGATACTGCCTACCGCCCTCTCTCTCTCTCTCTACATCTATTCCAGGCACCAACACCTCGCACCAGAGCCACGCCACCGTATAACCCTCAACCATTAGGTCAGCAATAACATGTGTTATTATATTCTGACCACAGTAAAGTTGCAGCAGCAATAAAAATTGTTAACTAAATAAATCAAAGCAATTGGATTATATCTTGATACCTCAAATTGCTGTTGTGCCGGAACACAGTTACCTTGTATTTTTCAATATTTCAAATGAAATTTATGCCGTGCAAAATTTTTATTGTCATTCACTTGAATGAATTAGCTGCAACCTTAGAATGGATGGAGTATAGTACAGATGATGGTTAGAGAGGATGATTTATCGCGGGAAAACTTGACTGTTTGATAGGTTTCAGCGTACGTTCAGCTTATCGAAAGGTTACTGGCTTTCGCTTGTATGTGGAGCTGTTACCTTATTTGACTGAGCCAATAAGAATCACGCTGTTGTAATATTTGATTTATAATAATAATAATAATAATAATAATAATAATAATAATAATAACGTCTTTATTTGGCGCAGTTAAGGCAATTTTGCCTTCTCTTACACTGAACCTTATATATCACACACATTCTACAATTGACACTGTTTAACAAAAATAACACAGACGAAAAAAGTGAGTTATGCAAGTGCCTAGCTAAAACATGGTAAACAGAAAAAAAAAAAAAAAAAAAAGACAGCTACGTCATGTAAGGTGTACATCACCCAGTTATACACGTTGCAAGGGTATGCTGGCACGAAACATTTTCGCGATTTACCATCCTCTCCAATAATGGTTTATCGCGAAAATGTTTTGTGCCGACATACCCTTGAAAACACTGTGGTTTCTTGCCACATGTATGATTCGGTGCTATACACCTGACACAACGTAGCTGTCTGCAGACCAATAACACGCATCAAATATTACAATACCGGGATTCTTATTGGCTCAGTCAAATAGGGTGACAGCTCAGGACAAGCGGAAGTCAGTCATATATTAATGAGCTGAGCGTATGTGTGAACCCAGCATACAGCCTAGTTTTCCCGCGATAAACCATCGTCTCTAATTATTTGTGACCCCTGTTTTTCTCGAAAATAATTTTGCCTCACTTTGTTTCCAGGCCTTACGCGCACATCTGCAGTTCTGCTTCGTGGTCAGTGATTGGATATTTTAACTGTCACGAGCCTTGGTATTATACTGGCAAATCACAGACGTGCGGTGTTGCAGGTACGTTATTGTAATTGGCTCGGTCTAATGATATACGGCTCTTCACACAAACACGCTGCCAATAACAACGAAGCAGAACTGCAGATGTGCACGTAAGGTACTGAAACAAACTGGGGCAAAATTGTTTTCGCGATCAACAGGGGGTTCCTATGTATTATCACAACAGTTGCAACCGTGAAATATTATAGTGTTACTTGTACTTGTAGCTGGGTCATTTCTTGGAACCAGTAATCAATGTTCTGGCTCAGTAACAACCAATCACAAACCAGAGGTTTAGGACTGGCCACGGATCCATAGAATCATCGATAAGGCACTGGTAGAGGTGAACATGTTTTGTACCGACATACCTTTGAAGACGCTGTAATTTCTTGCAACATATATTATTCGATGGTATACTTATGACACAACGTAGCTGTCTGCAGACCAATAACACGCATCAAGTATTACAATAGCAGGATTCTTATTGGCTCAGTCAAATAGGGTAACTGCTCCACATACAAGTTAAAGCCAGTAATCTTCTGGTAAGCTGAACGTACATTGAAACCCAGCTAACAGTCATGTTTTCCCGCGATAAACCGTTCATCACCAGGTCCATCAGCTCTAGACATTGGCTACATCGGGTACAGGCAACTGACTGTGTACAGTGCTGGTCATAAGCATTCTTCTCGTGCAAAACATACCCAATGGACGACTTGAGAAGAGGCGGAGCTTCAGTCAGGTGTGGGATACAATTCTTATCTCCATGAATACCGCAACCGAACATAACCTTCATTTAGCTGTTTGGCTTAACATATCCCGGATGAGATTATGTAAAGAAAATTGGTTATTTGTTTGGAATTTGCAGCTTTTTCAGGTAAACATTGGTCTTTTGCATAATTGCGTATCATAACCATGAAACTGAAACTAATATTTTTACACTTGCGTGCAAGACTATGAGTGCACAAAATTTTTTGTTTCTGCCATCACCAACTAACAAATCGACATGTTTGTAAACAAGCTTTGTTTCCCACAGTACTCTTCCCCTGCGGTGTGACGTCAGAGGGCGTGTACCTCAAGTCGTCCATTTGGACACGGTGACTGAACGAGTTAAACAAAAGTAAGCATACTGTTGCCGGTTCACGATAAAGTCAGCACATTTAAAGACCTGGGGTATTTTTTCCTATCAGTTAAGAGTTAACTAGTGGGTGTTTTTCTGTACGTCTAGGAACGAAGGGATGGACTAGCGAGGAGTGTTTTCCTAGAATGTGTTTTTTCAATGGAACTTCAAGTGATGACCCTGTTATTTTATTTGTGGGAAGTATGTGGTGAAGTCCAGTGCAGGTTTCTATGATTTTTTTTTTACGATTGTGATCCATAATTTATCCGCTACAGCAACGTGAAAAAGTCATTTTTAGATCTGTTGAGAAGCTTGGGAATCACGTTTTTTATTACCGGACAGCATTTTGAAAACTGTAAGGACACAGTTTGAAGCATGTCTTCGTAGATAACATTTGTAATAGTTACACAAGAAAATATACTTTCCACACCACGCTACAGAACGCGCCTGCCATTGTGTGCGTAAACTAAACAACCTTCGAGTTAGTGGACGTGCCATACAAAATTATTGCAATTTTCGCTTTTATAAAATTCCGAGGAGAAAAATGTGTGTTTGCGAATATAGCGCAAATTATATTTCCCTTGCGTTATATTTCACAGGCATTGCTATAGAACTGTTGACGTAAATCACGCAGCAATCAGTGTGGCCATTTTTTTTTTTCTGTATTCATAATTTACCGGGTTGATTGCGACCCATTTATACGTCACCACCTCTATTGCCATGTCCGTACTGTAGCTCGAAGTAAATATAATGTTGTGCTAAAAGTCATAGGTTTGACAATTTTCTTTTAAAAAATTTACAAAATACCCTAAAATAATAACATTCGTGACTGAAATAAGTCGTGTGAGGGAGAGAGTGAGAGATTTTGGTCAGCGCTTAACATTGAGGTCTTGAGCGCTGGTGAGTGGTGACATGAGGTGAATATGGAGCAGCGCCGGAATTAAAGGGCGGGGGAAAACGGGAGATACCCGATAAAACCCGCTGACCAGCGGCATCGTCCGACACGATTCCCACATGCAAAGATCCGGGTACTGACCCCGTTGAGAATCGAACCTGGATCGCCTCGATGGGAGGCGAATGGTCTAACCATTCAGTCACCGCGGCCCGTAATAAATCGAGCCTGCAAAATGTGGCAAGGGACAATTTCTGACGCTTGAGCGCTGGTATCTGTAAGATGTGGAAACTGACCAATCACAGTGCTCTCAGGAATATAAAAAGTTGATAATTTAATTGCTGAAAATGGCCATCTTTTTCACTCCAAAATTAAATTTGATGACTTCGCTCATTGCCAAGCCTAGTTAAAATTTAGAACCAATCCTAACAAAACGTTTAAATTATTACGGGGCCGGTTTCTACCAACGAATTAAAACAAGAAGAAGCGGTAGAGAATTACATCGCTTTGATTGTATGTTAATAGTTTCTTTTTATATTTAGTTAAAATATAAGAAAAATCATGACAGTTATAATTGTAAAATAATACAGCTGCGAAATATTCATTTGAATAATGGGTCATATGTATAATTGTGTGTGTTACGTTGTCAACCATTCTCATTTCCGGTCACGTCGTTTGACTTTTTAGACATGCGTTTGAAAATACGCGACAGTTAAAGTATTCAGGAGATATTGATTTTAAAATGGTTCGCTCGTAATACATACGATGTTGTGTGAGAGAAACCGCAAGGAGTTTGTACGAGAGTAGTGGTAATCAATGCGACCGCATAAAGAAAATTATATTTTACTATTGGCAAGTTGATGGTATTGGGCCCCGATTGAAAATCTGACTCTATGGGTAAAATTTGTCTGGAAATTTACATTGCGTAACTGCACTCATACTACTTTATTTACCTTATGTTCTAGAAGCCAACACTTCGTTCTGGGTGCATGTTTACGACCCGTTACCAGTGTTTTTTTTTATATAAGATCCCTCCTTTTTTTCTTTCAGATATGTAACACCGTCGTATCGGGGAATTTTAAATACGCTTTCAAAAAAAAAACTTGAAAGTAAAAATTATAAACTACTAGTAACTGTGCGTAGTTTTCAATTTAATGCCTCTTTGAATTTTGTATAAAGTATAAAGCTCGGTGAAGAAAGAAAAAAAAGCTTGAGCCGTTTCATTTCAAATGGTACGATTAGCTAAAAATTAATTCATTATTGGTTTCGTGCTGCGTAGTAAGTTTCTTCACAAGCCCACGGCATTGTTTGGTCAGAGCTGTTTAAAAAATTTTGCTAGGCCTTAAAAAATTAAGTATCCCTACTCAAGAGGACGTCCTGGCGAGAGCGCGTCTGTTGCCCTAAAGACGTTTGACCTAAAAATTATTTCTGTGCCGTCGTTTGCCCTATAAGTTATTTCTGCACCATCGTTTGCCCTAATGGCGTTTGCAAAAAAAAAAAATCATGTTCTATAGAAATTTATTTAAATCTACGTCTACAAGCGTTTTCCTTAACTTTCCTTTATCCTGAGAGAATTTACGCTAAAGTAGTTTGTGGTAAAGACGTTTATTCTACAGTTTATGGCAAACAACGTGTGCTCGTTCTGCTAATATTGGAAACTCTCATTTGCGTTTTCAAACTGCCTCGCCGAGTAAGTAAATTGCCAGCTTGATTCGTAAAACAGAAAATAAAGACGTATTTGTTTGACGTTACGCCATACAAATCACAAATAAATTTATAGTGTCGCCGCTCTAAGTCTTCTAGACTGTTACATAATATGTCTGCGGCCAATTGAGCGCTCCGTGTATCAAGCTTGGCTTTGTTATGACGCGTACAAGTGTTGTCCCTATAGCTTTTCTTTTTATTGCCTCCAATTAGAAAAAAAATCTAGGACTTCTCATTAAGACAAACTTTACCGATATGTTATGTTTTTTTAACGTTCGAAATTGGAACTATAACCTATATTCTTGCGTAACAGTCCGTCCGCCCGCAAACCTACCGAATTGCCTCCATGATTGCAACAGTCCGTCATCTGTCCGTCGTTATTCCCATAATTTGCAATGCTACCAATGTACAAACAGAAAACTGTGGAGTATAAAAATTCCCTTAAACATTTAATTTATTTTTACGGATTTTTAATTAATCTATAGCTGCTAATGAATTACAACTGCTGTTCTTCACCACAAATAAATTTTACGATCATAACGGTTAATTAATATAATTTATTTACGTGTTAATTTTTTAAGTTTACGTTATGTAAAAAAAAGTCAATATTTTTAATTTACCGATCGCTAAAATTATTTCTATCGTATTTTAAACATGAATTTGCAGCACTGCCGACCCAACAATAGTTATAAAATAAAGCGAACACCACAGCCTTCTTATTAAAATAAAACGGTCGAAATAATCGCCGCCATCTTTAGAAGACTGTAATTTCACCCGTCCGTCCGTCGAAAGCTTGGCAAGCTTTCGACGGACGAACGGATAGAATTATTCCAGACACCTGACTGGCTAAACGTCACGTGATCGACGGACGGATGACGGATCTACGGACGCGACGGATCGTTGTAAATCCTGCCATATATAGAGGGTCTCGTTTACCATGAGTGTAATAAATTCGCCATTCATAACTAAGTGCAGACACAAACCTGGGTTTAAAATAGTTTAGTAGTCGAAAATAATGGAATCAGTTTTGCCCAGTACAAAACAGAACTTGAGGGAGGAAAAAAAATTCTCTATTCAGTTAGGAAAGATGCTCTTTATTTGTGCTGTATCACAACCGTCCCTCTGTACCCCACCAATCCCCTTCTCTCCCCCGTTGTGTAGTATATTCATTGTTGTGTCATACATTGTGTACTGTGTAGAGACTGGTTCATAATTCCTCTTTCCTCTGTCGTTCTTTCACTTGATCTTATTCATTCAATGTTCATTTATATAATTTGTGTGTGATATTTTTACATTGTTCCTGGTTTTGTGTTCTTGAGGAATTTTGTGTCGAACACCAGGAATGGTTAATCATATTCACGGTCGTAGAAGAACAGGTCTGGACACTCGCCTATCTAACAATGTATTTTGCTTGACCCCCTTGTTGTGTGGTTGTAGTTCGTCAAGTTACCGAGAATGTCGTACTTTTTGGCGCTGTTTTCCGGGCGGTCGGACTCAAAACTCCGTCAACTTTTTTCGATTGTTAAATTTATGAAGTAAATAAAGGTTGCTGGAGCCTTTTCTTAAATTTGTGAGCGAAGAAATTATTTCATAAATTGATTAAAAAATACGTTTTGATAAATTGTTTATCTTAGCGGAAAGGAAGTGGGCGGAGCTTAGTCCGACCGCCGTAACATCAGCGCCAATAAAACACGATATTCTCGGTAACTTGGTGAACTACAGCCAAACAACAAGGGGGTCAAATATCCAGGCGAGTGTCCAGACCTGTTCTTCTACGACCGTGATCATATTCGCATGTTTTTTTCTAATCTGTAAGGTTATAGTATGCAATATAGAAACGAGATGACACATCTTTGAGATAAATTGTTTTCTATTTTTATTAATGAATTTATATTTATTGAGAAAAAATTAGTTATGTTTTGGAACAACATTTGCTTGATGGTTAGAGTTTTTCACTGACTGAATGTACCAATATTATCTCTTTAGATGTTCTAAAAAATTCCAGTTATTTGCGTGCATTGATTTCACGCGTGATTGCCATATAAATCCATTAATTTTAGTCTTGAACAACATACAAAATTATGAATCAACAACCAAACCTTACTCTTTGAAACAAAAAAGTAGTGCACGTAAAATTTCTTGATAAATATTTCAATATAAAGAATTTTTTATCAAAAATATTACATCATTTTATTCGCTGTGAAACAGTATAAATTTTAAAGTTATATTTTAGAAAGTACTGGAAATTAAAAATTAACTTACAAAGTTTTACATGCGCCATTATTCTTTAGAAATAATACTTAAAATAAATACCTTTTTTTAAAATGTTTTATGTAAACTTTATTCACCCTTATAGTAGTGCATGGTACATAAATAACCGTTAAAATCGCCACTAGAAATGTGCAGGTGTTTGGAAGCCAATATACGAAACAACAATGGGATGTAATTGTCCGCGTTTAATGCGCGGATACAGGAGAGTAATCAGGTTCAACTTGTCTCACTCCACAGTAACCGCTTCGCTTCTGTTCGCTGCGCGCCGAACTGACGTGCAGTGCCTTACGCTTTGCGCATTTTTCTATAAGACTTTAAGCGGGGACCTTACAATTTTATTTGCGCAAGTTTGAAGTAAAATCCAACGCATGTGTCTAGCGTTTTGCTTTACGAATCTGGGCGGTATTGTTGTGCTAAACGGCAGTTTGAAAAATAAAAGCCTTGTTAGCCATTTTGAAGGGCCCAAAAAAATACGTGTTTCTAATAAACATGCTGTATTTTTTAAAATGATGGAAACATAGTTTAAACTGTGTTTACTTTTAGGAAATAAACGTTTTGCGAATATGATTAGTGGTTTCGCGTAGAAAATAATAAATGCGGCATGCTGCAATACCGTTTGTGGCGACATTTTATCACAGCGCTGCAATTAAGTCCTCGCTCTTTAGTTTAGCAGTGATTTCGAATATATATTTTTTAACGCAAAATAATACACATATTAAAAATTCATTGTGGCAGTTTCAGCACTTATATATCATCGTTTGTATCTTAATTTTTCTGTTGCAATACACCAAACATATTTTTTGGTTTTTTTGCCACTGAAGTAGCACATATTTTGTTGTCAAAATTAGCCAAAATTAAGCGAAATAATTTTTGCTAGCAATCGGTACATTATTAAAAAAAAAAAAAACGCTCTGGCAAAATTGTGTTTCGTATGACTGTACACAGTCTCAAATTTTATCAAAGCATTTGGTTGAAAAATATTTATTTGCATTTGTTTGAAATAAATGAAAGATCATGGCTGCCATTTCCTTGTTTATACTGTGTTCGCGATAATTTTTTACAACGTCAAGAGTCTGCAACTAAGTTCAGTGCAGGGCGCAATCTGAGTTTCACATACATCCGGTTAGTACGTTTTGAAGTACGGCAGTGTGAAAAGGTCGATTTTAGCTATTCAGTATAAGTTTGCCTGATTTAGTAATTTCTCTTCTGTGAACGATTCCAAGTTGTTTCACTGTGTAGACCTATAAACCATTTTGAGTTCTTGAAAAAAACTGGGTCTATGCAGTAATGTGTACAGATACTCTTCTCAGAAGCGAAATTACTCTAACAGAAAGACACTTCCCTCAAAATAAAATGTCGTAAACAGGCAAACTTATAACGAACATGCTATAAAAACAATGTTTTTAATTAACATGGGGTCTCTTAACAATGATGTTCCGTCTTTGTCTGAAGTTTGTTTTCTTTTCGTGCGTTGGTTCAATGGGCACACGTGGAATATTTTCGTAGAAGAAGTCTGTTTACGAACACACTGCAGCGCATTTGAAGCGTGGGGTAGGCGGTCGCCTTAAACTTAAAAAATATTTATCGTAAAAACTGCAGCAACAAGGAAGCTGTGCCTCGAGGAGGCGAAATTTCAGCGTCAGAGATTGTGCTAAGGTTAATTCTACAACAGGTTAGAAAGAAAGTACGTTTTCTTATGGGAGAGTTTGGCACAGAGAAAATTTCTGCCACTAGTTTCGCTAAGAGACCAGATAAATACGAAACCGTAGTAAAATTAAATTTAAATGGACTTGCAAATTATATTTGTCATTTAATTTAATTTTCAAGTAAAAATAAACCAATTTCGCCTTTTAAATTGTCAACTTAATGAAACTTAAAATTCAGGAAAGCTCTGTGATTGGTCAGTTTGGTGCACTAGCGATACCAGCGCTCAAGTGGCAGAAATTTTCCCTGTGCCAAACTTATAACATTGATCTTTCTAACCTGTAGTAGGATTAACCTTAATTGTGCACTAAAAATACGTCACTCGGGTAACATTCTCTCTTTCGGAAAGTTGGTAAAACTATCTTTGATTGCTGTGTTTTAATTTTTCCATATTAGCTTCGATGAACCGCAAATTTCAATTTAATACATTTAGTATTGAAGTAGTATTATATGTTTATTGCCGAGAAAGTACAGCATGGTGGACAACAGTTTTCATCATTACGTTTTTATTTTTATATTTGTATCAGATATTTTTCTCTCTCTCTCTCTTTTTTAGACATACATTATGGCTAAATTTAGCTGCTGTTATGAAAAATTTTTATGTATCGTCGCTTTTGCACAGTGGCTTCTCAAAGTCAAATTTTGCTTGCTAAAATTTAGAATTTAAATTTTAAAAAAATTCAGAAATGTTTTTAAAGTAAAAAATATCTTATTTTGTATTTTATACAGAATATTTTGTAGCCTACAGCATTGTTATTGAGTGTGAATTATTTTAGTTTGGTAAGTCAGTTGGTTTTAGTGTCGTACTTAAAATAGTGACAAGCAAATTGTTTCCTTGACAAGCCGCAATGCTAAAAGTGTGGTAGATAAAAAAATGTCATGAAAGCTACTCTGTTTACGTATAAAAATATGTGGTTAAACATGAAAATAAAAACATGCTGATGAAAATTACTGTCTGCCGTGTCCATACCATGTGTTTACAGAGAGTAGTGTATGGTTGGTTGTGTAGCTTGAAGGTGATGGTTAGCTTAGGTACAGGGTGAGGGGTGAGGGGAGAGTGACGAGAACTACAGTCACAATAACCCAGTAACCCGCTCCTCATGTAAAGTGACTCACAAAGAGCGAGCGTGCTGCCGTGAAATATGGCCATTACACGGCGCTCCAGCCGCCCAGAGAGAGACAGAGACAGAGAGACGGCGCGCAGATGATAAATCATAAACTACGAGCTCTTCCTCCTCACTTAAACAATCCGCAACTTTTACAAACTTGTGCTCTCTCTCTCACACACACACACACACACACACACTTTTCCTCTTCCCACTCCTACAACGTACACCTGTGGCCGGGAACACTCTGAGGAAACACCAGCCTCGCCTTGCCGGCAGAAACTTGCTTGACGATGTAGTTTCAACTCGATGATACAACCAATCAACTTACAAGAACATGGTTGCGAGAGAATTGTTATATATAAAACATCAGTCAACATCGAGGAGACGATTTTTAACAAAATTGCCGGACAGCTTTATATCTGCTCTCGTTAAGAGTGCGTGTTAGATAAATAACGCTGAAAACATAAAATTAAATTCTACGCCTTTTTCGAAGCCAATATGGATAAAATACTCATTGACAATCCTAGATAATGGTACTTGCCAACTTTATGAGTAAATATTTATCCAGAATTACTCATTAGTTACGCGTGATCTCTTGCGCCGCAGTTAAATGCACGAGGTTCCGGCGTCAGAGATTGTACGTCAGAAATTCGTAACACTGGAAACAATTTTGTTTAAAACGTTGGATAAAACTATTGTCTGGGATTGCCATTGTTTAATTTTCGCAAATTGGTTTCAAGAAACCTACGGTTGTATATTAATGCTTTTAGTGTTGAATTATGTACCATGCCCTCTTAAGGCATAACAAATTAATATCGCTAAGAAAATAGAAACTACTTAGTAAAAATGCGTACTTTTGTTTTTATTTGTAAGACTTAGTGTTCGGTTTACAGACGTTACTTGTGACTACATTTTCCACTTTTAAACATTTTTTTAGCTCTCGTAGTTTTCCCCTAGCCGCATGTCAGAGTCATAATTTGCAAGTTACGGGAACATCAATAACAAAATCCAAGTGACTTACTCGAATGAAATAATTCACACTGCAATTATGTATTATGTACCGTCTGGTAAAATATTTAAAAACACACAACAAAGTCCTTTTGTCGTTTTTAAAAATTGCCGTAAATGTAAATTGTCATCATTTTCCGATTTTTTAAAAACGTACAAAGGTTCACCACTTAAGAGGGCGTGGTACATAATTCAACACTAAAGGCATTAATCTATAACTGTAGGTTTCTTGAAGACAATTTGCGAAAATTAAACAATAGGAATCTTAGAGAATAGTTTTAGCCAACGTTTTAAACAAAATTGTTTCCAGTGTTACGAATTACTGAGGCACAATCTCTGACGCCGGAACCTCGTGCATTTAACTGCGGCGCAAGAGATCACGCGTAACGAATTAGTAATTCTGGCTAAATATTTACTCATAAAGTTGGCAAATACCATTATCTAGGATTGTCATTGAGTATTTTATCCATATTGGCTTCGAATAAGCCGAGAAATCAATTGATGTTTTCAGCGTTTATTTATCTACCACGCACTCTTAAGTCCCGTAGGAAAATTGGGGTGAGTGAGTAAGAGACTTTGATCAGCGTTTATCGTCGAGGTCTTTAGCACTGGTGAGGGGTGACATGAGGATTTTCCGATGTGGGACTCGTGACGGGCAATGCCGTTGGTCGACGGATTTTCTCGGGGATCTCCAATTTCCCCCGCTCCTTCATTCCGACGCTGCTCCATACTCACATCATGTCACACCTATATGTTAAGTGCTCACTAACATATCTTCTATCTTCGCTTTGACGGTTTAAAAAGCTTCGTGCTTGAATGTGTTCACGTGGCAGAAATTCATAATTTTATATCTGCACGACACAGTGTTCGTTATATACAGTTTTCAAATTTAAAAAATGTTTAGCTTTCAAAGTCTTCCCATAGCGGCATGGCGAAGTCAAAATTTGCAAGT
>PNEQ01000383.1:53598-67509 GCA_003012365.1 Medauroidea extradentata
TTTTTTTTTTTTTTTTTTTTTTTTTTAATATTTTAGCATATTTTCCATAATATCTCATTTCATTGTAAATTATTTCATTGGAGTAAGTCACTTGGTTTATTTTTATTCCTATGTTCCTGTAACTTGCAAATTCTGACTGACATGCCGCTATGGGAAGACTATGGGAGCTGAACAAATTTATACAAGTGGAAAACGAAGTCACAAGTAGCATCTATAAAACGAACACTATGTCTAAGTCCGGGCAAATATAAAGGGAATCTATAATACAGGTACCTTCTATATAAGAAGTTGATTTTCGTAGCAACGTGCGATCATTTTGTAATCCCTGTGATTATATTGCATTCGCGCGAGAGTACATGCTATTAGCTTACCCGTGTAATTTCGAGGTACTGTAGTGTTCATATGATGACTGTCTTGCTCTCAGTCCATTTAAGTGTTTCTGCCGAACTTTGCTGTAAAAAGTTTGTAGCGTTTTTTTTTTTTTTTTTTTTTTTTTTTTTTAAATTTTTTTTTTTTTTTTTTTTTTTTTTTTTTTGTTTTTTACTAAGCGCGTGGGTTCATTACTCAACTGGTTAGTAATTTGTGAAGTACAATATTCGTTTATTTTATTGCTATTTTTATTTCTTAGTTGTTTAAACCAATGGCCTATTATTATTATTATTATTATTATTATTATTATTATTATTATTATTATTATTATTATTATCATTATAGTTACAATTATTATTATTATTACGTATTATTGTTAAGTTCGTTAGCGAATTTTCATGTGTTGTTAATTGTTGTTCCACGATTTTCCTCCGGTATTCTTTTATATTCTCTCTATGTTTTTTCCTCTTCTTGTGCCATTTTAATCCCGTTTTCTTTTCATACCTGTTTTGGATGTCTTCAGTTTTTAACACGGTTTCCCTAAAATTATTATCGCGAATGTTTCCTAGTCATCGTGCCAATTTTGCAATTTCGGAACTGCCAGCAGGACGCCTGATTGCGCAACAACTCCGCCATATTGTTATCTAAATAAACAAAGTTGGCTGAACTGTCCTGGCTGGCTCTTGAGCTGCGTGCAGCGTGTTCGGAGTTACGTATTTCCTCAGAATCAAAAAACGTGCGTCCACAAGTGGTGGTCATAGCCTTTGCGGGGCCCCTTGTAATCGTGGCTGCCAAAACTGGCAGAAGCTATTTCAGTAATTCCAATATGAAATGTGAAAGTGCACGCGCGCAGACACACACACACACACACACACACACAAGTATTAGTACAAACGTAAAACTATACCGGCGCACCCTCATCGCGATGTCGAGGAATGAGATTTGCTGAAGTTTACTGGGTTAGTATTCAATGATTGGTAGCCGTGAAAAAGAAATGGTAGCGTAACACGAATTTGTACGTGTCGAAGTAGCGATAAGTGTAAAACTTATGCTGTAGCTAGATTTTAACACCTTACTTCAGCATCAATCTTCTAAAATAGTACAGTGGCGATTTTAGTGGGGAAAAGGGGGGGGGGGGTCCGTGGGGCCCGGGCCCCTCCTTTTGTCAGATTTATTTTCGTTTTAATTTTTACTAATTTAATTTTTTTATTAACACTATTTACTTTTCAAGACATAATTTATTTTAAAATTTTCTTACTAATGCAATTACATTTTTTGCGTGTAAACTTCTTAATAAGCACAATTTTGCGTCTCTATAATAGAAATTATCCAGGGGGAGGACCCCCCCCCCCCCCCCCCGCTTTACGCTTCGGATGTATGTATACACACTTTTTAAGGCATAAACCCCCCCCCCTTCTCTAAATGCTGGATCCGCCACTGACAACCATTGTATTATTCTATTATAGTTTTTGCAACCGTTGCACCTTCTTATAGTGCAGTAGTTTGAATTTTCCGACGGTGGTATTATTTCCACCGGTCAGTTACCCAGCAGCTGTGAGTCTGAATTTGATGACAGAAAGAGCATAAACGTTTGGCCGTAATTTCAATTTATGGTACGATCCCTCTTTTCCACTACGGTTTGTGATACTTGTTGTTTAAGCCAGAACGAGAGCAGATATCAGAAATTTGTCTTTCAGAATTATTTACATTAGTTTTACAACTATCATATTGTTCTTTCAAGTCAAAAACGTGAAATTGGAGCTAAATAATTACGTAACTGAATTTTCGTCAATAACAAATCAACCAAAACCAGATAGTATTTTTCCTTAAAAAAAAAAAAATAATAAAATTGAAGCTGCAGTAAAAACCCTACAAACCTACTGGGTGGCTGATTTTTATAACATTTTTATGTGATTTTTATAAATTGTTTTAAGTAAATTTAGTGTTTATGCATTTTCGATAAACAACAAAATATAAATAATAAATAAATATCGCACAAGAAGCAGGAATAGTAGATTATAGCCTTATATTAGTTTCGAGGAATTTTTTTTTGTCTTTCATTTTCGGTTTCAACTTTGCAGGTTAGCCAAAGATACCACGATGATGGTTGTTTCTTTCGAGTGTAAATGGTTCGTTTGTAACAGCTGATTATTTTGAAAGCTTTCTTAACTGCAATAATACTAATTATATGAAAAATAATGGAATATGTTCAACACAATATTTCGTTCCATAACATGTTGTCTGTTAGGGATTTTTAAACTTTCATACTTAACAAAAAAAAAACACACAACGAATTGTTTGCTTCGAAATCGGTCACTGGACACAACAAATAACGTGGTCACGAGACACGGGTGCACTCATGGACTAGTTGAAGAATGAGATTTAAAAAAATATGCTTACTAAAGGAATACCGTACTATCCTGTCGTGACAGAACCTCTCAGTCAGTGAAGATATCGTATCTTCGAGCGTCTGTCAGACGTCTGCATTGCAGGGCGAGCGCGTTCAACTAATACGCAACATATTTCACGCTATAACAAGAGAATGGTGGAAGCTATTGTAGTGGTATTACTTTTAAAAATAATTTCAGCTAATTATGAGCAACTTTCTCGCTTTCATTCCCCATCTAACGTAAATAGTAACAATGTTTCTCACTGACCAACTTTTTAATGTTTCATCCTGTAATTAAACACACATAAGGTTAGGAAAAAATTTGTGTACAATTAACAAAGAAAATTTTTAGTCTTCTGATTTTTTTCGTTGGCGTCCAGACATATAAATTTACGCACCATTAAAATGTTAATACTATTTTGCCATTAATTCTTAAGTTATGATGTGATATATTTAATGACGCTTGAAAACATTATAAACAATATTTTTGTGTTTTCGAATTTTTTAAACCACTTAGAATTGTGCAAATTATAAAACATATATACCATCCTATGCGCGTTTCGATCTGTATAATGTGCGAAAATTGTAAGATCAAAGTTACAATATGAAAATGTTGTATTTTTCGCAACAGCGCTCGTCGAAACAAGGACAGTGTTTATGGCAGTGTTGAAAAGTGAGCGTGTATGCCCATATGACTCTGTACTGCAACCTATGCGTGAGACGCTCTTACACTCTAGATCTGAAGTAGTGAATGTTCACTGATTCTCTCCGATGGATGGAGCCGTTTCATCAAATTGAATCAGTGAGAAACCACGTGCAATCTGTGACTGATTCCGATAAAGAGTGCCAACATTCCACAAGTTAATTAGTGAACGTCCACAGATTTTCTAGTAATTTTTCATTGGTGCAATAAGTGAAAACTGTTTTTTATAAATAACTGCAAAAAAACTGTGAATTATCACTGAGTCATATTGAGAGGTTGGCACTTTTATAGGAAATCAGTGAATATTCACTAATTAAACAGTGAATATTCACTCATTCAGATTTAGTGTGTAGGATACTTCTTTTCTGCAAGTGGGAATTGTGGCTAATACATGAAGATGGTCTGGTAGATGGTCCTTTCGTGTATCCATGTTTTGTAATAATAATAATAATAATAATAATAATAATTATTATTATTATTATAAATCGTCTTTATTAGGCGCAGTTAAGGCAATTTTGCCTTCTCTTACACTGAACCTTATAAATCACACACATTCTACAATTGACACTGTGAAAAAAATAATAATAACACAGCGTGAAAAGTGAATTTTGTAAGTGCCTAGTTAAAACATGGTCAACAGAAGAAAAAAAAAATGAATTTCTAGTACTAGTCTACAGTAGAACACTATAAGTAAAACACAACATAGGTAATTTATCAATAAACACATAAATATTACAATATGAACAGTATTTAACGTATTTAGTCGGTGTTAGCAGTTTACCATGATAAATGTACTTATATAAAAACTTAGTAATTGCATATTCTGTTCCAATACTACTCCATGCTCACATTGTTCACCATAATGGTGGTGGGTGTGAACGTGAGGATATTACAGCATTTTAAAAACGAGGTGTTAAGAGTCGATGAGAATGACATGAGGTGAAGGACAACGCAACAAACATGTCCGAACCAAGATGCGAACTGGGGACCCCTCGCACCACAGACTGACTTTACCAACTGCGCTACGGGGGCCGGCACCTTCATCGGCTTACAAGATATATCTGTCAAGAGCTGCACAAATATTTCTATTACAATCCTTTCGTTTCCTTCGGATCAAGATCGTGCAATGTTTATCGACTAGAAAATACGCGGATGATCTGCTGCAAGACATGTTGGTGATTGTACACAACTGTACACCCTAGATGTACCGCGTATTAACAAATATTCTGTATGCAAAGATGTGGTATTGTTAATACAATGCAGAGAATATGTTTGCGAGGCTATTCAGGGATTACACCCAGTTCGCTATGATGGGAGGCGAGCGCACTAGCCTCTACATAAACGCGGCCGCTGTGAATATGAAGCAGCAACTATGTAAGGGAATCTGGTGATGTGATTCGTTTATCTCAACTTTCTAGTTCGATAATATAAATTTTGTTTAATGAAATAACTGACTATTACCATTTTTATTAATAACGGCTCATTTTATCCTCACAAATTAAACATATTACATTCAAAATACATTTTAATAATTTCAATCACCGTGTAATAATTTTATTTCAATAAATTTACTTTTAATTATTTACTCACATACTAATTTCAACCTTATTGCTGATTTTTACATTGTATGAATCAGCTACATTATGTTATGTTTTCACATTTACTGCATCGACGTTTGTTAATTTAAAATATTGCTTTTTACTAATTAATTGGTAATACTATGGGGTAGTTTTTGCAATGGCGGGTGATCATTTAAGTGACCCATTAATATTATTTTACCTCGTGCAAACTGGAGGCATCTTTCCGAACCAAACACAACTTTTGTGAAAGTGATTTTTTTACACCACGAAGCTGTACTCTCAGTGACGTGAAATGTGTTTTAAAATGTGACGTCACTAATCACCTTTGATGTATACAAATGTCGTTCCACATTGACCATTAATTTTCCCACCATCAGTAAATGTTTAGTTAGGTAGAGTACAGCCAAATTATCTTTAAAAATTCATAACATTTAGACGGCTGCGAATCGGATAATACAAGTTTGGTTTATTTGGTATGTCTTGGGCCTCTCTATCACCCGCCTCTTTATTGACGTCTACTCCCGGAACATACTGTATATACTTGCAACTCTATTTTGAAAATTAAACACCTGTGCAATATTTTTACTGTAAGTTTGTACTTTATAATTGTGTGTAGTTATATGATTTTGTATTATTTAATTTAAACTTTAATTTTATATTAATTGTAATTTGTAATAATGGCTCATATTTGATGTGAAAGAAATGTGAAGTGTTGTGGGTTCAGTGTAAGAAAAGATCACCATGCCTAAACTCCGCCTTTAAGTTGTGATAAATAAATAAGTAAACGGTGGTAACTGCATTGCTGCCAACATGTCAGTATACATTTTCACCAGGGGAAGAGGACGTTAGGGCTGAAGCTATGCAATGAGTGCTACGTCATTATTTTAGGCCCACTTTGCTAGTTAAAATACATACTGTAATTTGATTGCACTTTTTATAGGAAGGTGTTTCATTTGTCCTTTCATCGTGTTTGTATCGTTCTGCAAGCTGTTACCTTTTGAGAATTACCATTGTCGATAGCCTTATAATGTAAGCTGCAAGTATGTTTCAGGATTTATTAATTAATTTATTTATTTATTGTCTTATTTATCAAATGGCGAAGTTAAGGCATGTAGTCTTCTCTTACACTTAACCATTTTTTACAGATGCACAAAATAAAATTACATATACATAGAACTGCTAAAAACTAAGAAAAAAATAATTAAAAACTAATGATGACTAACATGACAAAAATGACAAAAAACAGACCACTTCACATATTCGTGTGAAGTAGCGACAATAAACACTCGTACAGAGTTTATGATTTTTCAAAAATATTTCCAACACAAAGTCCTAGCTCGTTGTTATGCAGATATGCAAACATTTACGTATACACAAAACAAAAAATCTTAAAAAAAAATTGATTAATTTTGTGACAAGCAAGACAACAACAATGTAGCACTTCACAAAAATATCAACCAATAGTTAAATTTTACTAATCTTAGGCAGCCGGTTGTAATATATATACACACATACACACATACATACATACATACATACATACATACATACATACATACATACATACATACATACATACATACATACATACATACATACATGTGAGTCATTTCTACAACCAAGCCTCCTGGCTGAAACTTAATGAAAGACGATCTCTTCACTCTCTAACGTTACTGCACAAAATTCTTAACACCTGTACACCACACTATCTATCTGACCGCTTTTCTTACCTACATTCCTTGCACGATGTCAATACCAGATCAAAAAATTGCAACAAGCTTTTGATTCCGCGTCACAAAACAAAATTCTTTGCTGAATCTTATACTGTGTCTGCATCGCGTCTATGGAATGGGCTGCCGCATTATCTGTGTGAAATATAAAATACAAAAGTTTTCAAAAAAAAAAAAGGTACGGGACTTTTTACTTTCAAAACTGCAGTAGAGATCACAAATGTTCACTTTAATTTATTTATTTATTTTAATTTACGTATGTATGCTAATATTCCATTGTTCTCCTATTTATATTCGATATTTAAAAGGGCCTATTATTATTATAGTTATTATAATTATTATTGCTATCCTATTTAGTTTTTAATAGTCTAGCAAAGCTTCTGTAAGCTATAATGATCGCTGCATCTTGTAATTTATGTATTTTTGTTACTTTGTTACTTGCGTATTAATTATTTAGTGTTTCATCTCACATATAGACTTTATACTTATTCTTATTTGTAATGATATTGGCTTAAATTGTCATGTTATTTCCAGTTTCATAGTTCGGGTTGTTTTTACTACACAGTTTTTTCTCTCTCCATTGAACTCTGTTAATCTAGTTTGTATTAGTACATGCGATGTCTTTATTCTTATGCTTTTTAAATTGTAATTTAATTATCTCATGATACATCGCTATTCATTATTGCTTTTTAATTTTAGTATTACCTTAGACTTAAGTTTGAAATGTCTTTGAATAATTGTAAACTGTAGACTGAAATTTGTATGGTCCAGTGTAAGACAAGGCGACATCGCCTTAACTGCGCCATTAATAAAGTCGTATTATTATTATACATACATACATACATACATACATAAACACACATACACACACATATACACATATCGGCTAACATCCTGCACAGAATAGTAACACAATTAAAAAAGACTATTATAAATATAAATTCACACATACAATATTTGCAATTAATATGAAAACAACTATAGTTCATGGGCTGGAACGTCTTAAAATACAAAAAACAAAAAAAAAAACTAAATATTATATACGGCTACCTAAGTTTGTACATTAATGAAACTAATATATTTAGAAGCAATGAATTCGGCACTTCCAACTAATTTTGTAGTTCTTTTATATGAAATATTAAAGTGAGAAATAATGTTTGGGTACTATAGCGAAGAATTCAAATACAATATTTATATGCCTAAATATGAATTCTGGATTCTCGAGCTCGATAACTTGATGTGCTTACATACGCCACGCTTGAAAGCCGGGAGTGTTGACGCATTCCGCACTTTCTCAGGTAAAGAGTTCCACGCCCGCGCAACAGATACAGTGAAGGATTTCGTGAATGAGGATGATTTATGAGTTGGAATGAACAGCTGTTGTGACTCCTTAGACCGAGTGCCAAAGTTTTGTCGCAGGGGTCAACTTGTTTCATTTTACATCATTAATTATGTATGCTTAGTTACTATTTTGAATTGTTTCTAGTTACGTCTCAACTCACTTTTATTGCTACCCTTGTGCATGTTATGTTGATGCGACAGCTGTATAGGACTGTTAAAAGTTGTATTGTGGTCTCATATAACTACTGTTCTATACTCCATCCATTCTAAGGTTGCAGCTAATTCATTCAGTTGAATAACAATAAAATTTTTGCACAGCATAAATTTCATTTGAAATTTTGAAAAATACAAGGTAACTGTGTTAACGGCACAATTAAAATTTGAGGAATCAATATGTAATTCAATTGCTCTGATTTATTTCGTTAGCAATTTTTATTCATGCTGCAACCTTAGAGTGGACGAAGTATACAGAAGGTGGTGTTGAAAAGAGCTGGGCTTGTGCGGAACGACGTGTGTGTGTGTTGGACGGGACGCGATGCAGTAGCCGGACGGCAGGCTTGGTCTAGGACCAGGGCTGGCCGAGACGTCGCGGTGTGGACGTCGTCGTGGAAGGGACTGTATTTGTCCGCGGCCAGAGGCCGGGGCAAGACGATCAATGCGCGTGGGCCCCGCCACTTTGACGGTGTAGCCCCGCGCGGCCGAGTAAGCAATTCATCAGCGGCAGCGAGTGTCTCGCGGGGGACTCCTTTGTGAGGTGAGCGGCCAGTACACAAAAACCGCGCGCGCGGCCCCCCCTTCCCTCTCCTCTCCGCGCTTCCCCCCGCGCTCTTCCCCTCGCGCAGGCACTTCCGACCCGCGAGCAGCCAGCGACCTTTCCCTCCTCCCCTCCCCCAGGTCCCTCGCCCCCGAGGCAGAGCCACGCTAATCAGTGGCCGACCGTGTGACGCTGACGCACCCGGTCACCTCCCCTCTCCACCCCGCGCGGGTCCCTGGGTCTGCAGCCCCCGCGGCCAAGATACAGTCCCCGCCAACACCGGCGCCAGACCCACATCTCCCCGGCTTGCCTGCTCGCGCACCCTCGTCTCTGCCCCCCCATCACCCCCTCACCAACCTTCCTTACCTCCTCACTGCCCTCCCCTACACACTTCTGCACGCCACTGCGCATTTCTTTCTTCTAATGCCGCGAGGAAGCCGTAATTAAGCTCCGGCTGAAGTTTTCGCTTTGCTGGGCTGGCGTGGTGTTTTCTTCCCCCCAAGCCGCCGAGGAAAGTCTCTGGACGTCGCGATGTTGGCGTGCAGCGAGTGTACAGCTGGCGACGCCGCGACCCAGCTCGCCGGCCCTCGCGATCAGACTTGGCTGTCGACCTCCTCTGTCCCGCATTTACACCCGCCACTCCTACAAACATATCTCTGCCGCTTGTGACTGCAACTTCTACCCAGAGGACGACAACAATGAAAATAGAAACATTATACTTAGAGAATATGGAATGTCGCGAAAAAGTTTTGTGCCAACATACCCTTGAAAACGCTGTGGTTTCTTGCGACATATATGATTGGGTGATCTTGACACAACGTAGCTGTCTGCACACCAACAATAGGCATCAAATATTACAGTAGCGGAATTCTTACTGGCTCAGTCAAATAGGGTAACAGGTATAAGCTAAAGCCAGTCGTCTTCTGATAAACTGAACGTGTGTTGAAATTCAGCAAACAGTCAAGTTTTCCCGCTATAAACCATCATATATAATAATGGCTTATCACTAGAGACGGGAAAAATTCGCGGGTTCACCAAGCTGTAGGCTAGCTTCCAAGAATATGTCGATGACTTAAAGCACATGTATTGTACTATGTCCACGCAAATCATCTAATTAATATTTACAAAAAAAAAACTTTAATTTCCTAGCAGAAGAAACTTGCTTATAATGTATATTTATATGAAACCACGGAAGAAATAATACATACAGAATAATTTGTAACTGGTAGTTGTTAGAACAATACGAAATATTCTTTCACAATTTCTAAAATGGGACATACAATATTTGTGCTTTAATCCTTCAATATGCGATACGAATCTTGTACTCTTGTTCAGCACTAGTGTCTGTGAGGCATTTGTTACACGCTTAAAGGACGCCCTTATAGCTCCATCGCTTTTGAGCCTGTAACGCAGAGGTTCACGTCGCCATTAAGGGTGTTCCAGATGGGGAAAAAATAATAATTTTATATTTGTGTGAAGTAGTGTTAGTTTCGTATACAAAGTACATTTTGCTCTTACAAAAAATTATGCGCGTAAACATCAAATGACGTGTCCATTGAGGTTAGACAGTTCCCTTCGTTAGCCGTTACGCGCGGAAAGATACCAATTGATTGAAAATAGAACTTTCGCAGGGCTTATTTCAGTGCTCTCTTTATTCCGAACCTCCTTTAATGTGATTTATGTGGATGGTATACGGCCTCAAAGGTGGAAATTGAAAATGTGTATACGTACCACAAAATGACACGTCGTGCGCGACAATGTTTCAGGTGGCCTACCTCCCAGGCTTTCATGCCTTTTTTTTTTTTTTTTACTGAAAGTGTAATTTGAACGGAAACGGCCGAAATTACAACTTACTCACAAAGCGACCTTTTTATAGGCGGTTCGGGATAAAGTGAACACTTAAAAAAGCCCTGCTAAAGTTCTATTTCCAGCCAATTCGTATCTTTCCGCGCGTAACAGCTAACGACGGGAAATGTCTAACCTATACGGACACGTCACTTGACGTTTGCGCGTGTAAAATAAAATATGCAGTCGGTATGAATAGTTACGATTTGAAAAAAAAAGTTTATTAATTATATTAAACAATATTATATCGATTTGTTGATTTTGTTTCAGTATAGTTGAATTTAAATAGGAAAATTCAGCGCACTATTTTACACGATTTCGCAGCCAACCATACAGCAGTGAGGTAAGTATAGTTAATGTTCAGTTATATTCAGCAACGACTAGTGAAATTTTTCAAATCTTAAGTTTTTAGTTCTCACTTTATCCCGAATGACTTATACCAGTTCGATTGTACATGTTGATAAACGCGTCCAGCAGTGTAAAATCGCTACAGCAGATGGTCAGATAGTTCTAAACAGTACGTGGTAACCTATTCCTCCCGCATTCAGCAGGTCCCGAGTTCAATCCTCGACTCCGGCCATCCTATTTCGGTTTCTCATAGTATTTCAAAATAGCTCCAGACGAATGCTGGGATGGTTCCTTAAGGCCATTCTCTTTAGTTTGTACTATTTTTGAGATCATTATTTTTTAAAGGTTTACGAGAGCAGATATAAAAAATCTGTTTGTCAGATCTGTTTAGAACGGGTTTTGCCGCAATAGCTTAAAAAAGCAAGAAGTTATACGGTTTAGACAAAAAAAAGTCCATTAACCAGAATATCGTTAGTTACATAATTAGGTAAAACCATAGTATTTACTGCCTTGGAAAATGAGCGGTCATGGATAAGAATGCATACTTTTTAAATTGTACAACGGTACAGTGTTTGCTTTACAGACGTTACTTATCACTACATTTCCCACTTGTAAAATTTTTTTAGCTCTCGTAGTTTTCACATAAGGGCATGACGAAGTCAGAATTTGCAAGTTACGGGAACATAGGAATAATGAAAATGTAGTGAGATACTGTAATGAAGTAATTTACACTGAGATAAAATATTATAGGCTACGTGATAAACGATTTAAAACATACAATGGCATTTCTTTGCACTTATTTAAAAAAAAAAATCTGAAAATGATGACAATTTAGGCGTACTTCATTTATGGCAAGTTTTTTAAAAAAGTCAAAAGGACTTTGTTGTGTGCTTTTAAATATTTTAGTACATGGTGCGTAATATCTACTTTCAGTTTAAATTTCTTCATTCGAGTAAGTCGCATAGTGTTCGTTATTCCGACGTTCCCGTTACCTGCAAATTCTGACTTTGTCGTGCCGCTACGGGAAAACTATGAGAGCGAATAAAATTGTACAAGTGGAAAATGTAGTCACATGTAACGTCTATAAAACGAACACTATGTCGTGCAAATATAAAATTATAAATTTTTGTCACGTGAACATCCGTAACAAAGGCCATGGCCGACTCCTCTCCCAGCTGCTGTCATTGTACCAAGTTGTGTGTCACAGTCTATAGTGGCCTCGCTGTGGACGAGACGTAAAGCCCATCTTACCTTAATGTATGTAACATTTTGTAACATTATTTTCTGTGTTTTCTTGTCCTCACACTATTTACCTGTATACGAAATTACGATCTTCACGACATTTGCTTGTCGTTTTGTCGAGCTATTCATTATTGCTTTTTAATTTTAGTATTACCTTAGACTTAAGTTCGAAATGTCTTTAAATCATTGTAAACTGTAGACTGAAATTTTTATGGCCCAGTGTAAGACAAGGCGACATCGCCTTAACTGCGCCATTAATAAAGTCGTATTATTATTATTATTATTATTATTATTATTATTATTATTATTATTATTATTATTATTATTATACAATCTCCACATTTGAGTCCGTCTACCACCATCATGTATCACATCAGGACCGATGTTCTTGTATATATGTTCTTCTAATTATTTATCTTCATGATTGCGCTCCCGTCGAGTAAGCTTGCGTTAACGCCTCGCCCTGAATAATAATAATAATAATTTATTTTATTTATTTATTTAAGTGCCTAGCAACGGATAATCCTTTGACAGGTGGCACTGAGACTGAAAGCCGTATGAAAGACACAAAAATTATTATATACACATACACGTAAGAAATACAATCATATACAAATGCACACCAACATACAAACTCACAAATTTACGAAAATATACGTATTAAATGGCACTGCAAAATTGTTTATTGATTAATTGTGTAAAGTGTCTGAGATAATAATAATAATCTTTCTATTGTATAAAAGAAAGACGTACTGACACACACACACACACACACACACACACACACACACACACACACACACACACACACATATATGTATAACGCTGATCAACGCACAGTCCAAACGGTTAAATCTATAAACGTGAACGTTTGATGATGAATATATTTTTGTCGTATGCTGCGGTACATATCAAACCAGTTACTACACGTATATCGCATGTTCAGACATATCTTACACAACTACGGTACACGCAACGACTGTACAACAACCGTCTCACCTCACCTCTGTTTACCTAAGGTGCATATCTGATAGCTAGAGACAGGGAGTTTTCGCGAAAACATTTTCGTATCACTTTGTTTCAGTGCCTCGCGTGCGCACGTGCACCTCTGCCGTGTGGTCGGTGATTGGATGCCGCAACACCCAGTTGTGTCATACGTACATCGCCCAGTCGTGTGTGTCGCCATATACCATCATTAGAGATGATTAGAGACACTGGAAAATCGCGAAAATATTTAACATAGTCTCCAATAAACTGTAGTATCTCAATCGTGACACGTGCGAACAGTTTTCTGTCAAACCACATACGTTCTGTGTTACAACTGTTCAGTTATAATTGGGTCTGTTGAAGAGGGACACGGTACTTCATATAAACGATAGCCAATATAAGTGCAAAACCTTCAGTGTTATACATAATATTGTTGCGTGCCATGTTCCTGGAGGCCAGTGGTCGGCGGCTGTTTCGTAACACCTTGAGAGCTGGCCGATGACTCAAAGCCCGGGTGGCTCATAGTGGGAAACCCGCCTAACCTACGTCATAGATACCTGTCCCAACTGCGTCTTAACCCTTCGAGGGTGGCCGACGTGACTGCCAGCACATCCGAAACATGA